>JARHVA010005268.1:1207500-1259385 GCA_037957365.1 Torreya grandis | reverse complement strand
TGCACATGAATCCCTTCTGACCAGAGGAAGTAAAACCTTAAGGTAAAGCTTTAGATCTAAAAATCCATCAACTATAAGCTAAAATTCTAGGAGTCTTGGAAGCCCTAGATAAGAAAAAATTATCCATCTAAATATTTAAACCTAAATGAAATGTTGTAGGTATGTTATTTAACTTTAAGATTGAGAAAGTATATGTTCTCATCCCAATGGGGAATGGTGATAGTTCCAATTAAATATGCAACATAATCTTTATCATATACAATTCAAAATCGATCTCTAGTGGGTTTAATTCATAAGTAAATCAAAGAGCTCCTTGCATCCTATCATATAATTTATAGCACCAAAGTCGATCAACCAAACATTACTTATTGATAATGTTTTTATTATAAGAACTTCATTCTTTATATGTGTCACTAAAATATACTTTTACTGATACCTCCTCTTGAGATTCATTATCCTATTAATGTTGTGATGCTACATGTCCATTCTACTTCTGTTGTTGAGGACATCTTTTTTGATTTATGTGAATCATCTCTATTAGATTTTGCATCTCGATTGGATAATCCTTATGTCAGGGTTATTATAATAGCATTGATTAATGTCATGCATATTTTTTGCAACAAATATGACACCATCATTTTACCTTCTCAATTTCTTTTTTATTGTTGTGACTATTTTGGTGCTCCTTTTTCAAAATTTTGAGCCATTTTTCTTAGAAATTAGGATATATCCTTGAACTCATTTTTCATAGACTAGATGGGATTCTTCTTATTGAATCAAACTCACCAGTCCTTTGAAAGACCCCTACTTTGTTTTTAATTTTTAGTGTTATGATGAATATGCAAAATTGAGAAGGGAGAGATGTCAATGTGATTGGAGAAAATAAATTGATCATTTTTCCAAGCACAAACTAGTTCTTATCAAATTTATACTAACCGTTGTAATAAATCCTTAACTTTCTACCCATATTTCATACTAGAATTATGAATCTTGGACTAGAGATAAAGGATATGATTATAGTTATTCACCTCGTAAATGGTGAAATTTTTACAAAAGCCTCCTTTTGATGTTGATGCATCTCAAAAGTGAGGATAAACCTCATCATTGACATAAATTTTGATGAACATCTGGTCTTTTGGCATTTGATTTTTCATATTTTGTTTTTCTCATCAACTCTGACAAGATGGGGTCACTTACCAATGAAGATGCCCCATAATTAGTCCAATTTAACAATATTTTACATATTTACCTTCCATGTATAAAAAAATTGTCCCTTTGAGAAGTTGGTCATCAAACAAGAGTAATTTTGGTGTAGACATTTTCTTTAGTTATGAAAGATTTTATGAAACTAACAAAATACTATTTTATTACTTCAAAAAATTTGCATATATAAACAAGTGTACCTTTTTTCAAGGAAAAGATTTAAATAATCTAAGGACTATTTTAGATAATCTAGACTTATGTCCTTAAAACTAGATAGGAGATAATATTTGAAAATAATTTTCTTTTGGGTTCTGCACAAGTTTCACAAGGAGAGTATGGTAATAATTTGGATCTATTCACAATTTGTTAGATTGGAGAGAATTTAAAATTATAAAATTTTGAATAATTTAGGCATATTATTGATATCTATTTTTTAGTTGGACTATAGGTAAGTCCAAATTATCTGAAATAGTCCCTATCTTCTTTTTTCTTAGAATAAGATCCACCTTCTTAGGAGTAGTAGTTATGAGCATTTTATCCTTTTTTGTAGGGGAAGAAATAAGATCCTTTACCATGTAAGCACCTTTTTAACATGATTTAACTTTAGCTATTTTAGGATTCTTAAGCTTAGTGGTTGGTTTGTTGACGTAGGCATTGAAATCACATGATTGACATCATCACTTTAATAATGAATCTTGATGAAAAACTTCCCCAGAAAAATGATAACCAGCTATTGTACTTCATTGATTCAAAATCCATAATCAACTATATATTGTTACTAAAATGATTAATTTTGGGTGGAATAGAATCAAAATCATCATTAGCATTATTTATCTAATGATAATCAGGGTTCTTACAATTCTTTTGTTTCATTCTTTCTTGGAAAATACCTCTTCCTAGGAATGTGGCTCAATAATACACCAAATAATCTGATACATTTAGTAAAGCCACTTGTAGTTTATCATAGTGGGTATGGGAGTACTTTCAATCTTATGACCTCATAATCATCAAATGACTATTAGCAATAAGTACCATTAGATAAGGTGTATATGAATACACACTATGATACCAAATGAAACAATATTGAATGCTTCTATGATATATTCCAAGCCATAAGAGGTGAATATATACAACATAGAAACCAATTATAATAATGGTAACTACCTAACTAATACCTAACCATTTAATAGCTAACTAACATAACAATGTAATAATCAAACAACTACACTGACAAAGCTTAGGGTTAAGAGTATAGAAATAAAATGGAGCAAGGGTGATAATCATCTATGATAGGACACTTAAATTCTAAACTTATTTTTAATAATAAACAAAATATATTATGCTAAGATAGTCTAAATATAGAAATCAAAACCAGGCTTAATATAAAAATGACAACTAAGAGAGTTCTTAACTTTTTCTGATGCCATTTCAGTTCCAGATCTAGATTAGGCTGAAAGTAGGTGTGAAGATAATTCAAGAACAATTTTCAAACTTTGTATTTAGTGCCTTTGCCTATCTAGACTATTGCATCAGCCATGGATGGTTGTGTAGATGCTATTGTCTGAGTCTAATGATAGTGTATTGTATATATTTTTTGGTAAATTAGGATATGAAAAAATAGATACTTATAGGTTTGGCTTCACCTTCATTATCATGCACTCATATCTATGTCATGGACTATCTCCCCTTACGAAATGGTAAAACCATAGATTTCCATGTACAACGTGACCTTGGGGGAAAATGTTTTTGGTTAAATGTTGGTGAGTTGAACCCAATGAACCCACTATCAAAATATGTTTCCTACATATCCAATACTAAAAATAGTGCCTCATATTGATGTAGTTATACCCTATATTTTGTCTTATGTGTGAATCATGCAATGTGCATAACTGACGTACAACAGTGACCTAGTTTATAACTTAGAAAATCAGTCTATTGGGTTGCTCCTTTAGTACATCAAATCTATATATGTGTTTTACCTATAATTGGTATCGAAATATGGAAGATTTGATCAGATTAATGCTTTATTGAGTGATTTTTTATAATTGTGTTAATCTCTTTGGTATTTTCTATGTGATTTTATGTGAGGAACCAATGAGGGTTGATCTTGTATTTATATCAATGCATTTAGATTAATCAATTAAATTAAATCACTTAGGTTGACCACTAGAATACATTTCATTTGAAAATTAGATGACTTTAGAACAATAGACACTTACATGGGGATAGGACAATATTTCAATGATACTATCTATCTCGGATGTTAGTGTCCATAGAGTAGTAAAATAGGTATAGGATTAGAACTTTTAGAGGTATCAAAAAAGTATATTTTAAATATTATGAGAAAGAGAGAATGTATGTGCCATTATTATAGAAATGATCAAATTAAGAGACCAAGGGGAATAAGATATAGCAACTACAAGACTTATAAAATCAAGGACAATGTAGAACTAATATTAATAGTTATGGTTTGAGTTTGACAAGTGTAGAAGATTGAGGTATTACATAATAAAAAAATATTGTCTATAAAACCTTATAACTTAAATCCTAAGACCTATTCTTTAATCCATAGACCCTAAATCATTAAATATAAACCCTAAATTTTTTAATTTACCCCAATTAACATTCCTTAGCTTCAAGTGTATCTATTTGGACTGAATCACATTATTGATTTTTGAAGAATAAACTCAAAGTTTGATGATCATATTTTGAAGTATAAAAGAGATTATAAATAGGCAATAAATAGTTACAAACTGTGACATGTATGCACCTAAACTGAAATACCTAGTACCTAACTAGCTTAGCATAATAGTTCATTGTGCTTAATAATGTATTTTATAAATGTACCACCAAAATATATAAAATTTATCTTTACCAAGAGACTAGGTGAGTATATCTAGTGTCTGTGAATCCATCAAGTAGTACTCAAGCTAAATGTGGTGGTTCAAGACATATTCTTTAATGTAATGACACTGAAAGTCAATGTGTTTAGTTGGTTCATGAAATTCAAGATTTTTCAAAAGCTTCAACACACCTTAAGTATCACAAAATAGAATTGGTGATTGATCTTCATAAATATTCAAATGAAACAAAATGTGATGTATCTATATAGCTTCACATGTAGCTCCTCATGCAGTATGATACTCTACTTTCATGGATGAGAGAGCAAATACTGATTGTTTTTTGTTGATCCCTAAAATGGGTCCAATTTTTTTTATCATCAACAGATATAGTATCGTCTGAGTTAGTGTACCCATGCAAGAAGAATTGACTGTTCTTCTTATATTATAGACCATGCTCAAGTATACCCTGGACATATCTCAAAACATGTTTTGCTGCAACCCAATGACATTTCTTTAGTTCCTACATAAATCTAGAAAGATAGCTCAAAGGAAGATATATATCTGGTCTGGTGTAGGTCAAGTAGATGAGACTCTTAATGATCTATCTGTAGAGAGTTGAATCCACTTGAATGGAATCCTAGAATTGAGAGAGTTGTAAACCTTTATCCATTAGTGTTGAAATAGCTTTACAATCTAACACTCTACATTTTTATAGGAGTGTCTTGGCATATTTCATCAAAGAGATAGAGATGTGATTATGTTTCTACCATATCTCAAAGCCAAGACAGTAATGTAGTATCCCCAAATCAGTCATATCAAAGGATTTCTTCAATTCATTCTTTACTACATCAACAAGATGATCTAAACTACCAGTGATCACAAGGTCATCCACATACAAGACAAAAAATATAATATATGTACCAACCTTCTTGATATAAAAATTTGAATTAGAGGGGATATAAATCAAACAATGCTACAATAGGTGATTATTTATTTTTATGTACCATGCCCTAGGAGCTTGCTTAAGTCCATAAAGTGACTTAACTAGATGACAAACCTTTTATGGATGTTTGTAATCAATTAAAAATTTTGGTTGGGTCATGTATACTTATTCTTTTAGATCACCATTTAGGAAATGACTCTTGACATCCATCTTCTGATGTTTCTATCCATACTATGCTGCTAGAATGCAAATAATTCTTATGGTTTTTATCTTAGTAGTGGGTGAAAAGGTCCCCTCATAATCAACTCTCTCTTATTGAGCATAAACCTTTTCAATAAGTTATTATTTATGTTTGTTGATAGATCCATCTACCTTGTACATTTTTTTAATGATCCATTTGTAGCCATTGGATTTTCTTCCATATATGTAGATCAACAAATTCCCATGTCCCATTTTTATGAGGGAATTATATTCAGCATCCATAGCTTTCTTACACTGAGGTTGACTTAAGGCCTCTCAAACTATCTCTGGTTCAGTGTTGTCAACCACTGAACTCATGAGTGCAAGATTGACTTCATCTCTCACCTATCTTCTTGTTTGAACTTATGATGAAGTGTTTAGAGGAGAGCTAGGTGTGAGTCCTTGATTATAGAATCTAGCCATTTAGGATATTGATGTGGCTACTAATTTGATGAAGAATTGCCTTACAAATTACCAAGATAAAAAAAAATTTCCTTCTTCTAGCTCACCTTCTTCATGCTCATCATCTAACTATGGCAAAAGTATATGAGAGGTGGTCTGGTCTATCTCCTTCATTGCGAATGAGTCAAACGATGATTCATCATAGACCTCATCGTGACTTTCATAAATATTATTCATCTTAGGATCCATGAGATGATATGCTTTGGAGGTAGTGTTATACCCCAAGAAAATACATTGGAGGGTCTTTGGTTTGGTCTTTTTCCTCTTTTTATCTATAACATGCATATAGAAAGTATAACCTAGTACTTAAAGATGGTAAATTGATGGTTTATGACCACTCCATACCTCTTTTGATGTCTTTTTTGGTAAGATCTTTTTTGGTGCCCTATTTAGAAGATAGATAATCATTTATACTATTTCTACCCAAAATTGTGCCATCAATTTTACAATGGATAGTATGCAATGAGCCATCTCCATGACCGAGTAATTATTTCATTCTCTTATTCCATTATATTGAGGCATATAGGGAATACATAGGTGTTTCTTCATGACATGTTGCTTTAGTAATACTTAGAATTCTTTTTATGTGAATTCCCCCTTCAATCTGAGTGAAGGAGTTGAAGTCACTTCTCAAATTGTGTAACATGTTGATCGAAGGCCTTAAAATGTGCAAGGGTTTCACTCTTCTTTTTTGGAAAGAACACCCAAGTCTTACAAGAAAATACATCAACAAACAACTGAAAGCATATGAATCCTTGAAGGGGTGCTAATAGGGGTCAACATAAATTAGTATGCACCACATCAAGTTGTTCCTTTGCATGAGAGGAGCTTTACTCGAATGGAACTTGATATTGTTCACCCACAAGACAACTAGGACCTATCATCAAATAATGGGAAAGCTAAGGAATTCCACATACCATTGCCTTTAAATTGACGTGGAAGAGGGAACCAAGAGATAGATGCCCATAGTGGTAGTGCCAAAGTGCAATAGATTCTACCATAGAGGTAGTGAGTAAATTTTCACTGGCTGAATTACATTTAAGGAAAATAACTGATCCGTCAAGAAGGCTTTATCAAGAAACTGACCTTCTTGGGAAATGAGATGTGATTTCATGCCTTTTTGGACTAGAAACTCTACTTTTTATTCTTTTGATTCAACAGTTGATTGACAGATAAGATATTTGTTGTCAAACCAAGGGTATAGAGTACCTTTGTGAGAACATAATGTCTTATCCTGAGAGGAATGGGGACACATCCAATTCCTTATGAAATGTACTCTTTATTATTAGTAATTTGAACTTGATCTCCAATTGGGTGAGTTGTTAGCGAATCAAAGATATCTTTACATCTAGTCATGCATTTACTAGCACAAAATTCTATTAAACAAACTTTGTTCTCTACTGTCAAGGTTTGGGATACTAGTGAAAGATCATCATGGGATACATATGTTGCTTCTTATACTACTTCATCATCAGATGCATTCTCTTATTTCTTTTATGATGTTACATGCCCTTTTTTCTTCCATTGTCAAGGATGTCTTTTATATTTATTTGAATCTTCTTTACTGGAAGATCCCTCTTGGCTAGATTATCCTTGATCCAAGGCATTATATCAGTAATGATTAGTATCTTACATGTGGGTTTTACAAATGTAACACCACCGCTTTGGATTCTCATCTTTTATTATTGATTGTGTTGTTGTAGTTGCTTCTATGGTCCCTTTTTGAATTTAGGACCCCACTACTTGGAGATCAGGGCTTTGTCCTCAAGTTCTTCATGCACGGACTGAATTTCTTCCTATTATTGAAGTAAATTAACCAATTTTTTGAAAGACACTACTTGCTTGGTAATTTTGAGTGTCATAATAAATATATGAAACTGAGATGAGAGAGCTATCAGTGTGATCAAAAGCAACATCTTGTCCTCGATCTTTCCTCCAAGTGCAATAGGATTGCTCATAATTTTATAACTTAATTTAAGAACTCCTCAACCTTTTCACCTAAATTCATACTAAGTGTATGAAGAAGTGATTGAGGATGAAGGATTTTAGTCTAGTTTTTCACCTCATTAATTATGGATAAAATTTCCCATGCCTCTTTTGGTGTCTATGTATCATGAACATGTAGTTTAGCTTCATCAATAATACTGAGATTTATCAGCATGACTATTTTTGCATCTGACTTATCAAACTTATTTTGCTCATCAAGTTTGATAGGATGGGTCATTTTTCCATTGACAATTCCCCATAATTATTCAAATTGAAGAATCATCCACATCTTCATCTTTCAAGTGGTATAATTTGGCCCTTTCAAGAGCTGGGTATGTGACAGTAATAACTTGGGTGTAGACATTTTCTAAGGATTTCCTTACTTTAATTTTACAAAGTAATTACAAGATATAAAAATAATTTATTGCTTCAAAGTTTCAATTTTTTTGTATTTTAAATGTACCTTAGAGGGATTTGCTCCAATATTTCACATCCCATGGCTTTCAAAATTTGACTACACTCTCTTTGTTTTGAGGGATGCTTAATGTAATATTTTAGTTACAGGTCTAGACTGTAGTCTATACACACCTCCTTTACACAACATCTTAAAATTTTTCTAACAATGGAATGCTCTCTGAGGCTCTCAAAACATGGGTTGTATTTCCTCTTATGAATGGAGCCAAAACTCTCCTTTATGATTGGATAGGCTACTCACTCAAGGCATTGAATGCTCTATCTACAAGAACCACTCACTTTGTAATAGACTTTGTTTATTTGTGGGATACACTCTCTTGGATTCTATGCTTTCTTCCGCTATAATATGTTTGATCACAATTCTACTCTTTTATAAGGATTTACATTGAATGTAGATTTTTGTTCCTTCTTTAGCATCATCACACTTACACCTTTATGTAGATATTTTCATCAGCCAAATGTTTTTTCAAGATTTCAAACACTCTTATATATTTTGGTTACATCTAATATGTGTTACCACTACCAATGGGATTATTCCAAATGCTACACTATCTCAGGTAGGTGATGAAGCTTACACACTCTTATACCAGAGTGAAGAACAAACTAAAATTTTGATGATCATATTTCAAGGCATATAAGAGATTATATATAGGAAATAAATAGTTACAAATTGTGACACCTATTTACCTAGCTTGATGTACTTAATACCTAACTAGCTTAGCAAAATAGTTCATTACGCTTAACAATGTAATACATGATTACACTAAAAATTTCCATAATTGACTAATTGGCTCAATATATGATGACATTGGGACTAAGTAAGCCCAAAATCAAATTTTTTACTAACAAAAAGGTTTAATAAGTTAAAATTAATCCCAATTTGTTTCATGATTAGACCTTATACCTAAACCTTAAACCTAATACCATAATCTATAATCCTTAAATTATACACCCTAAACAATGAATTAATCAATTTAGCCATAATTAACATCCTTATGAGTAAGAATCATGCTCATATGGTTCAATTAAGCCCAAATCACATCACTAATTTCTAAAATTGATTAAGTGGCTGAATTTATGATGATATTTGGGCTAATTGAGCCTAAAATCACATTATGTAGTCACAAATAGGTTTTTTGAGCTTTAATGTTCAATAATTAACTTCAAGATTAGACCATATACCCTAAAAATTAAATCATAAACCCTTGTTCCTAAATCCTAAACCTTAAAATTTTAACCCTAAACCTTAAACCAATGGATATAGCCCCAAATAAAATTATTTAGAGTAATAATTAGGCTCATAGGGCTCAACATGGCCCAAATAACATCACTAATTATCCCAATTGACTAATTGTCTTTATTTTTTATGACATTGGGGACAATTGAGCCTAAAGTAACATTTTGTATTAACAAATAGGTCCAGTGAGCTTGAATTAGCCTTGATTTATTTCTTGATTGGACCTTAAACCTTTAACCCTAAAATGTAAACCCTAAACCCTAAAACCTTAAAAATAGAAATTGAATCGTGAAACACTAAATCTTGAAACCTAAAACCCTAAACCAAAAACTTAAATCCTAAAATCTTAAATATTATAACCCTAAACATAAAACCTAAAACCCTAAAACCTACTTGTGACTGAAACCTAAATCTTAAAACCCTTAAACCTATTTGTGGTTACTTTAAGCTTGTTGGACTTATTTTTTAATATATATTGTGATTTTGGAATCAATTAGCCCTAGTGTCATCAAAGATTGAGTTAATTAGACAATTTGGGTAATCATTGATATGATTTGGGATATATTAATTATTATGAACCTAATTATTAATCTAAATCATATTATTTAGGGTCAAATTAATTGGTTTAGGATTCATTTCTTAAGATTTAGGGTTTACGATATAAGGTCCAATATCAAAGGTAATTGGGGCCAATTTGAGGTAGTTAAACCTATTTGTGACTATAAGATGTTATTTTGGGTTTAATTTAACCTAGTATCATCACAAATTGATAAATTAGTCAATTGGGCCAATTAATAATTTGATTTGGGCCAAATTAAACTGTATGAACCTAATTCTCACTCTAAAGTATGTTTATTATGGACAAATCATTTGCTTTAGATTTTATCATTTATTATTTATGGTTTATGGTTTAGGGCTTAGGATTTATAATTTTAATTTTATAGTGTAAGGTGTATATGGTCCAATCCTATAGTTAATTGAGGCCAATTTGAACTTATTAAAACTATTTGTGACAATAGAAATTTTTTTTGGTCTCAATTAGCCCCAAAGTCATTACAGATAGATTCAATTAGTTAATTAGTGTAATGAATGATGTAATTTAGGCCAAATTGAGCCTTGTTAAACTAAATCTTATTCTAGAGGATGTTACTTAGGGATAAATTTATTATTTTACATTTTAGGATTTATGATTTAGGTCTTAGGGATTACTGATTAGTATTTAGGGTATAAAGTCTAATCAAGAAGGTAATTAGGGCCAATTTTAGCTTGTTTAATATATTTATGAATTAATATTATGATTTTGGGCTAAATTAACCCCAATGTAACCTAAATTTATATAATTAATCAATTTATAATAATTACTCTAAAGGATGCTAATTACATGGTTAAATCAATTATTTTAGGGTTTATGGTTTACAATTTAGTGTTTAAGGATTATGATTTAGGGTATAAGGTCCAATTATGAACATAATTAGGTCTGATTTGAGCTCATTAAACCTATTTATAACTACAAAAAGTGATTTGTGGATCAATTAGACCTAATGTCATCACATATACAGAAAACTAGTAAATTATAGTAATCATTAATGCAATTTAAACCAAATTATGATATGTTAACCTAATTGGTTTAGAATTTAGAATTTCAAAATTAAGGTTTTAGTGTTTAGTGCTTAGGTTTAGGGTTAACTGTGTAATCAATATATAGATTAAGGAGCACATACATACTTTTAAAAACTAAAATTACATATGTACATTTTTTACTTATAATAATAGTACTGCACATGTAGTTTAGTTTTAATGTAATAGAAAATGATTTCATATACATGGTAATTCCACATTAATAGTTTTATTTTTTGACATTTAAAACACATGCCTTAAGGCTCACTAATGGTTTACATTCCCAAGCTAACTCATGGACCTAAAAACATGTAGCTCAATACCAATTTTGGAATAAAAATAATAAATGTAACTTCTGCCATACTAAACACTGTGAATTTTAACAAAAAATTTCCTAAAAAATATGACTACAACATCAATAAGACTCTTATCCTTCTAAAAATATAGAGCCTTTTATATTTTTATTACCTTAAGGTTTGTATCTAAATTTATTTTTAATTATCTTTTTTTTTTTTTTTGCTATATGCTACAACCATATATGTTTATATTTATTTGTGTATCTTTCATTTCACTAAATAAAACTAGAAAAACACTAAAGTGTTACAAACTAAACCTGGTTTTATACAAATTCAAAACAAAATCTAATTTTTAATATTTTATGAGGTAGTTAGGGGGTCGCATGATCAACTATGAATTATTGATAATATTTCAGGGTTTATTGATTTTATAAATTAGTAAAACATATATATTCATTATATTCATTTATTTTTTAAATATAGATTACAAACTACATGATCTTATCCAACTTTCCATCAAAGTGTTTTAAAAAAAAAGTAAATGATGATAAAAAATGATTGGGTGCACGATAGGCTATCTACTACAATGTTTCTAAAAAATGTATTACTTCTTCAAATTTACGATGGTTGACCTACTTATATTTGACTATTTTAATAAAGATAAAATTTTATAAAATAAACTCCAAATGTTACATTTCATGTTATTATAAAATCTTCAAATTTTGAGTGTAGTTGCCTCCAATACTCTGTACATATTGAGGTTTCTTGTTTTTAAAAAAAATGTATCCACTTAAGACCCCCTTTTGACCTTCTAATTTCACTCACTTAACCAAACACACAAACACCCACATCGATAACACAATTTAAGTAATGTGATTCAACCCAAAACATGAAATTATAACTATGAATTCAAATTTAAAGTTTTTAATTTTAAAACATGCTTACCTAAAGTTTTAGAATAAATTAAATATTAAACCGAACTCGAACTCAAGAAATCATCCAAAGACATTACAAAAGAAAACCAAGCCATTAAAATTAATGTTCCCAATTATTAAATAATGAATTATTTGTCCCCTTAACAACCTTGAGTATATTCCAATATAACCTAAATATTGAACTAAGTGTACCTAACCAAGATTAATCGTCTTCCATAAAATAAAAATTGCACACTATTTCTTAATCATAAACATTGTTTGATGGAAATTATTCAAATTGAGCCGTTGAGTTGCCAGTAAAAAGAGAAGTGCATTACACACACACACATATATATTTAAAAAAATAACAATAACGACGATTGAAATTTTACCCAACTTTTTTTTGGTATTTATATATCCTCGAATTCAAGTAAGGCAGGTAATCTCTTAGGGAATATTGTGGCTCTTTAGACAACTCTTTCGTTTGAAAAGTTTAGAGCTTGAATCGTTTACGAATCGTTCCTTTCAGCTGCATAAATAAAAGATTTTTTTGAGCCAGTAGCTTCACAACACCACAGATTTCAACCTATTTGCCCATGCCATCAAGAAATTTTAATTTCTTACTGAATCAATCAAGGTAAGCATGATGTTGTTTCAATCAATCCATAATGAAAATCGGGGCATAGGATCCCAAAGGTGCTATAAATAGATTCACCATGGTTTGAAAGACCACAATATCAAGTTATTTTTTCTCATACAAAATTATTCCTCCTATTGTTATCTTTATTTAAGGGTTTAGTTTTATGTTTAAAAGCAATAGAAGGTGAAATGGAACTATATGCGACACCAAAATGAATCAATGTATCCAAATGAAAATAAAAGACTATATCTTCAGTTTAAATCAAGGTGAACTAAATGTGCACATTCTAATTATGAATAGCATCATAATCTCTCTAATTTTTCAGGGATTATTTTGCATTAACGAAAAATTCTTCTGTTAGTGGTTATCACCATATTCCTAAAATGTCATTGTTCTTTGAAAAATCAATGGAACAATATTTTCTATAGTGGTTGGTGCCTGGGAGTTTAAATGCTTGTTATTCCCAACATTTCACTTTGACAAATTCTGAATGTTGGGACCCTTTATCATATTATGGCACTTCGAAGAATTGGCATGCTTGACATTCGTCTTCCTCTAATAAGGTATTTTAAAACTCTTACCAATAGAAGAATTAGAATTATTAGACTTGGATTGTAGCCTACTATTCATAGACTATTGTCTTTCATAGAGGCACGGATTTTTATTTTCATCTGCTTGATAAGGAAATTCAGTTTCCGTAGCAAAAGTACAAGGGTTGTCCCTGCTAACATCGTGAAGTAAAACATCTCAAGATACCAGCTTCAATTTGGTTACCTTTATCTACTTGTCACACATACACTTCAAATAGCAGAAAATACTTAAAAATTATTTTAAAATTGAACCATAATCAATGTGTCTTGCTTCAAACACCGAAACTACATAATTTTTCCTCTCTTTATATATAACATTTAAGTACCCTTTCTAAATTGTTTCTTATTTTTATCCTTAGATTACTGTCATACGATCATAGAGTTTGAGAGAGAAATGATGATTCCACCATAAGGAAATATCAACCATGCACTAGTAGGCACCAATGCGATTCTTGACATTGGAAATCATGTTATGCAAATAAAAATATTTCAAAAAAAAAATTAGATTTTATGACTCACTGTCAACATTGAACTCTCATGTAGCATAAGTGGAGATTCTATTTTATTAATTTATTTAATGATATGGGAAATGGGAACTTGATGCTCTAATTATTCACTATCCACTTTCATGTGCTCTGCTTCTCCCTGATTGTCATCATGACCTTCAATATTGGACAATCTTTGACAGTGTGTAACCACTTTATCTTGGATTTTATGAAGCACAAACAAGATCCCATTTAGGATATTATCATTGCTCATCATATTGTCAATATTTTTACGATTGACATTGTCATCAACATTACGGTCACTTTATGCCTTTAGAGGGGTTCATTCCTCCTTAAGTTATGGTTGTTTCTCTTTCCACCTCTCCTTCATAAATAGAACTTTTAACAAATCCACCACTTCTAATTCAAATACTCGCCATCTTGAAATACACAAACCAATGTTTAAACCAAAATAAATTATCCCACATATTGTTAGTGTTAAAACTTGGGTTGTCATACCAAATGTCACATCCTTAAAAGTTATAAAGTTGAAAGTCTAATAATTTTTAAAATAATGAGTTAGTCTCCAATAAGTGATAAATTATTCTTGAGTTATATTTTATTCCAATGATATAAGTGGTCTTCCTCATTTAATCATACAATATATATATCAAATATTGAGGAAAATACATTCGCTCAGGTTATTTGAATACTAAAAATTTAACATTTGATCAAAATCTACATAACATGAAAAAAAAACATTGTCATTCTAATGAAATACATATTGAAAACATGGAAATGAATCATCTCATAGTTCATCATTTAAAAAAGGGTCCATATCAACTTTGAAAGTAACAACCATCATTCCCTAACTGTACTATCGAGATCTATACATCCCTAACCAATATCCTTCGGAGATCATTATGTTGAGTTTGTATTATTGCAACAATTGTTTATGTTCCCTTATATGCTCTTTGGATTTCCTTATGAAATGTGTCCTAATAAAAATTGGAATATCATAATTTGTAGGACCATGATTTAAATATCTTAAAACTGTATCCTAAAATCATTAAGACATTATCCTATCTACATTGTTACCTTTGTTGGGTTTATTTCTAGAATGGAGTGCTTTTAGGATATAATCGGATTATCCATTTAATATTTCTTGAAATAATATTATATTAAAATATATCTCCCATTAAAATACTCCAACTTAGTTTCTAGTCCACCCGTTAGTTATCACAATAACAATAATATTTCATTAAGTTAATTAGAGAGCCGACAAACCCATTTGAGTAGCCTTTATCCTTTAAATTCCCTTTATTCCCATGCTTATCATAAGGCCATACATGATCCCAAATGTATGCTAATATTTAAAAATTTATTACAAATATTATAGAACCAAAAGTACATAAAAAGGGGTTTTCCACTAAACCAAGTTACTAGGAAATCATTTGTGAAGTAAAACTATACCAAGAATAACACAACATTGGCAATGCAAAATTGAATTTCTCATCATACCTTAAGTAATCAATAATATCGACCTATGAAGTTACTACCAGCATAGATAAAATGCATACATCTCTTTATTGACATTGGGTTCAACATATTTAATTGTAAACATACATTTCTCAAGTATAATTACTTTAAAGTAAAGTCCATTTGTGTTACCATATGGGGATGAATCCCAATCAGAAGTATTTTATCATACACATTTAGCACAACATTCACTTACATTTTCTAAATGTAAGATCATACCAACTAAAACAATGTAAATAATATTCTTTTAAACATAATAATGATATGTGATTACCTAGTTATTTTATAATTCAATTTTCTTAATATCCACATTGATATTTACATGTACACAAAGAAATTGTTATCAAACAAGTAACTCAAGTGTTCTCGACCATTTATACATATTACAAAATTGAAATCAATACTTTTCATACCCTTATAAATTAGAAACTTATAATTCAACTAAATAATCATTATCAAACTAGACACATTTATATATATACATGTACATGTGCATATGTGTGCATGTCCATATGTGTATGCATATATATGCATTCATAAAACATTCAAACACTTTATAAACAAATACGTAATTTTTATGTAATGCTTGTCAAGTTCCTTCATAATTATACTACAACAACACAAAGGCCTTAGCAATGATTTAAATACAGAGATCCAAATCAATAACATTCGGTGAGATTAACAGCTTTCAAGAATGCAATTTATGTGATGTAATTAAACCCAAAACATGATAATAGAACTATTGACTCAAAGTTAGTGTTTTCAAAATTTTGATGGGTTAAAATAAATTTCTTCCCGTAAGATCAGAATTCTCATAAGGGAAAGGTAAAATAAATAAAACAAATAAATAAAAAAATTAAACTCCTTATTTTGACTCGTGCTTCAACTATTCAACCAGCATATGATTAATTTAATCATAATATAAATCGAATAATATATAAGATACATTGGAACGATTTTATCTTTTTATATAAATGATATAAAAAAACTAACTTGATATTCATTGAATACTGCATTTCAATATTATTTAATTTTAAATTTTTATTATATATATATATATATATATATACCCATCTGAAACCTGTAACATAATATAATTACAACTATTTTGCATTCTTTTTAAAGAATTTCTAGATATGCTGCTGCAACTAAATGACTAAAACATTATAAAATGTAATGCATAATAAAAATATTTCTGTCGTTTTTTAAAAATTTAACGCTTACTATGAACTCATATTTTTATGGTGCATCTAACACAATCGACTGGGAAGACACTCAATTGTGTGACTTTATAAACTTATTTTCTCCATAAATGCAAGAAGTGCATCATCACTAAGGTACGTTGGGAGTACTATGGGGTCATATGTATGGAAATTATCTCTCTCCCTTTTAGCCCCCATACATAAAAGGGAAAGGGAGAGGTGTGAGAAGAATTGGACCATCATAAAACTTGTCGAAAAATGAGAGGAAAATTTTGATGATTGTCATCCATTCTTCTTTCATTTATCATCGAGCATAGAAACTCTTATAACAAGAGTTAGTAGTCCTTTGTTTTCTGTAAATTTCACACTGCCAATTTGAAACTGATATTTAATTTTTGAAATAGTTGTTTAGAATTTTCACAGCTTCTAGAGCCAATGATATCGGCATCATCAAGAATTAGCACTTTATGCTTGGCTGTTGCTGAAGGCCACTTTGTCTGTGCATCAAATGCATGGTAATTAAATTAGGATTGCCAAGATCTGAATTTAAACCCACTCACACTTTTCAACATTTCTGATATCGAACAAGTTTAAGATATTGAATAGCCCAGATGCAAAGCTTTCTCGGTTTGGCATTTTTTTTCCAAATCTTGAAACCTAATTACATTTTATAGAATTAATTTGAACGAAACGGCCCACAACACAACAAGAAATAGAGGACATTACCAGATTAAAAAAACAGAGTTGTACCAATTTGTGGTGCATCTTCATTTGTGTGAGTCAAATCGGGCAACTTTGCTATTTGTACATAATTTTCAACGGTCCGTCTGTCTAATGTGTCACTTTTTCTTCCAAAACCCATAGAAACAAACATTCAAATCTAATCTATTTCTCTTACTTCCTATGGGCATTCTAACATGGTAAACAAGCTTTCAATTTTATTTCCATATAATGATAATGAAATTCCCGGACTGCCTTTATTTTTTCTGCACTTCTTCCGATGCACTCCTCCGTTGCTGACAGTTACAGTGATGCCTGTTGGTTTTGCGAGCATTTCAACAGATGTGTTATGGCATGTTATTTGGGCACTAACCAATTTCTGTATGACTGTGGGATGTTGTTCTACTGGTGGATGCACATGCTTCTTTCTACGCGATGCCACCACATAAACATGAACGCATACTGAATGAAAATTAATATTTAATTGTCATCTGCCTATGATAAATATTAATCATATTCATACTGTTCGTAACATGGTCTGCAACAAAATGATGGCAATGAAATTATTTTATTGTTGCTAGTCATACATATTATTATTTCTTTAACTGCAATTAGGAAATTCAATGCTTTCTAACGGACATTCAGAAATGGTTTTTGTTTGAATCAACAAGGAATTTCTATTGGCTATAAAAGGTAAGCAGCATAAAATAATTACTTTCCACGAAAAGAACAGTGTCAGGCAGATACTAATTAGGAATTATCGTTTATTCTCAGTACTTAAATAATATATATCAATACAAACCTTTTTATTCTATTGGATCTCATTTTTTTATTTTTTTTAAAGTTTTACCTAGTTTGAAAACTTGAAAATGAGTTTACAAACAAAAGTTTCGATTGTCAATTATTCTCTTTATTTTTTAATTTAAAAAAAAAAAGAAATTATTGAAATTATAAATTCTCAATCAGTGTTTAAAAAGTAAAATTATATAAAATTTTTGAAATAAAAATTTATCTCCCAATAAATAAAATATTATCAATCTCCTCAAACTTTATTAATTTGTTTTCGTCAACTTTTCGTCATAGATTTTACCCCCAATTCCCTCTCATATATTTTGAATTTTTTGAGTTTCTTCCTTTCAACTCACCTCACCTTTCACCCCTGCCCCGCTCCCATCCACACCTCTGTCTCTCTTTCCTTTACCCTCTCCTTGTCCTTGCCCTTGGTTTTTTTATTGCCTACCCGATACCTCATTCCTTCTTGATTAATTTACTCCAATTTTTCATGTTTTTTCTTACTCTTCAATTCTATTATGACTTTATTGCTACTGCTTTATTATTTATTGTCTATTAAATTTTATTATGATTTTATTGCTACTCCTTTATTATTTATTGTCTTAGGGTTTTACCATTTAAATTTATTCTTCCTTGTTATTTCTTTATTTTGTTATTTTATTCTTTTTTATTTTTTTTTGGTTTATTAATATATTTTAATTTTAATTGATTTATAATTTATGTAACATTTATATTTGAATAAAAATTAAACTAATAAAAATGTCATTAGTTAGTTGGGTTTTTATAATTTTCTAGATTTATGTTATTTTTAATTTTTTGACTTTTATATGTATGTTTGAATTTAATTTTAAATTTTAATTAGTTTCTATTAAATTTTAAATAATTTCTTAATAAACATATAATTTTAATAAAAATAATATTAAAATTTAATTTAAAAAAATTAATCTAAATTGAAAGAACTCAAAATAATGGGTCGGGGAGTATAGCTGGTTGGTCAGGTATTTCCGTTGCGGCTTTATCGGTCAAGTGTTCGAATCTCTCAGGCCCCGTGGTATCGGTATTAGCCGTGTCTAGCCAGTGGCGCCGGCCACGTTAAAAAGTTTACCCAGCTTTAATAAAAGTGGAAAGAACTCAAAATAATAATAATATCATTAGTTAGTTGGGTTTTTACATTTTTCTGAATTTTTATTATTTTCAATTTTTTGTCTTATAATTGTGTGTTTAATTTTAAATTTTCATTAATTTTTAATTAGTTTATTAATAATATGTCTCCTTAATAAAAATAAAAATAATAACAAAATTACATTAAATAAATCAAAATTACATTACAATGACATTAATGGGTCTCATTGATATATTTATAACGGGATTATCAAGTCTACAAAATTATGGTCAAAAAATGAATACAAAGTTTTTTCCAAAAACTCTCTAACTAATTATGAAAATAGCTATTCCATGTTAAAACTTTTTAAGTAAGATTAATGCTAGCCACTTTGTAAATCTCATACCGTAAAAAAAATAAAAATGAGAAAAAAAAGATTCCCTAAGTTGAATTTATTAGTTATATGAAACTTTTTACTTTATGAAATAAAGTAAATTTTTATTGAAAGCCATGTAAGATTAAATGCAACTTTTTAATGAAAATCGTCAAGATCGTGAAAGATTATTGTAACTATATAAATATTTTTTTATTGAAAAAAAATGTCTACAACAAATATCATTAATGTTTGTATGGGAGGACAATCAATAATTTAGTTCTAATATCTATAAAATGCATGCCCCCTCATATTTAATAATAAGGAACACATCTTGATTAAGAAAAATGATCTCATGATCTTAAGAGGTGATGACCAATTTTTTATTTTTAAATTTTCAATGACATATTTCTATGAGTGACAATATGGTTTACGTACTATTATTCATTCATATGTTCATTTTTTTATTTTATTAAAATTTACTTCATCCAAATTAATTAATTGAAACATTTACTATTTGTTAGCATCTTCATTTCCTTGGAGTATACCAACTTTTTACAATTAATTTCGAAACATATAAATTTAAAAAATAATTAACAACTGTTAGAAATACTAAGTGGACAAATAACATTTATAAATAATTATTACAAATCCTAATAATTACTCAACATATTTAGAATATTTAAGAAAAATTATTGACGTACCGAGTCTTTGTTTTTGCTCGCAGTAAAAAATATCTGTGTCAAATTTGCGTCTTGCGAGAGAAAATTGGAAAACATGATATTCGGCGATGATGAGACAAAAATATAACGTTTCGTACAGTACGTCATCACGAAATTTGGGGGATTGGAATCTCGGACCGATTAAATCGTAATAGAATTTCAACTAGCTTCCAGTTTTATGACGTGGGTCCATGACTTCTACACCATAAAACCTGAACCTATTATTTTTTAATCCCAAAACGAACCCAAAACGAAGAGTCTATTTTTTATTGGGTAAAAACGTAATTTTTTTTTTTGTAGGGTACGTCATCATAAGATTTAGTGCATAGTGTTTATTATATAAGGGTTAAATTTGATCATTTAGACGTTTTTCAAAATTTTAGTTGTAAAATATACTCAATTTATATTTTCAATCATATTAAAGGATGGGTAAAAAATTATATAAACTGTCAATGTGACATTAAGATTAAAAAATCAACTATCACAAAATATTAAATATAAAAATATTATAGATGCTAAGGTGCTACATACTCTATTTATAATTGAAGTAAAAGTATTTATTATGTTACTCGATTTATCCCATTCATGACATCCTCCACTATGTTTGTCTTGTCTATATAATAATGTCCTCCTCCAAATGTGTATTTGTTACTATAGCAAAACCAATTTTCTAGGTGTGTTGACACTAAATTTATTGAACATTATTAATAGGTGGACTATCAAACCTCATAGAAATAGCATCGTGGGTACCAATCTAGTTGTTGATTTTCATTAAAATTGAATGACCTATTTTTTTATGCATTGTCCTATTTGTAAGCAAAGTGTGTCTTTCATCATCCTTCATTTGGTTGATTTTCATAACATATTTTTGACTATGTAATTTTAGGCATTGTCATTTGAGATGAAAGGTTGGAGGCACGTTTGCAATTTTTTATTATTGCAATTTGAAAGTACACTTATTCATTTTCATGTTTGCAGTTGCATTTCTCCATTTAACTTTTATATTGTTTTTTATAAGGCAAGGAAAACACAAAACCTGGTATACACTTGTGATCAAATGGATCGCTATTTATTTCTTTTAACTTCCTTCTTTTATGGTATTGACTCTTAATTTCACTTGCTACAACAAAAATTAAAACATGTTATTTCTTTACTCTTTTACTTGACAAAGCTGAAAACCGAAGGGAACAAAGTAGGCGACAATATATTTTCAATTGTTGCATAGGCTATGGACCTTTTCTCTCTACACAATAATTTAGTTTTTACTCTCTTTTTTGCAATGTACTTGTCAAATTTCAGTGTTACATTATTAGAAAAATTGTACACAATAGTTTTAAGAGGAGTTGATAATTCATTATATCTCTGTATACTTTGATGAAGATTTATTGCTATTTAATTTTTATGCCCCATGATTTGATAGAATTTTATTGTAATCTAATTCATCTTATAGATATAAAATTTTCTTCTATGATTTAATAAACCAAAAAAAAAAAAGTTTTTAAGGTTTTAAATTATCGTTTTCCATCATGTGATGTGATAAGTGAACAATATAAATTCTTTTGAAAAAAAATATGTTAAAGAGTTAAACTAAATAGTCAACCTCCTCCTTGTTTGATTTTTTTAATTTTATGGTCGTACCAATCTGTCATTGTCTTAATAAGAAGGCCACTTCTCTTATTCTATCACTCATTTCTTTGTCCTTAATTTCAGAGAGGTAAACATACCCACTATTTTAATAGACAATCAAATGTTGATAGTGGAAGATTTTAATAACTTATATATTGTGTTTTCTATTTTATCGCCTTTCTTTCTTGCATGTATTTATTTGAAATATAATTTTTTTATTAACCTATTATGGTTCCTATTTCATATTAATAATATATTTAACACTGGAAGCATCTTCATTCACAGTGGTTTGCCTTTATTTCATTTAATCACATTATTAGTAAAGTAATAGATCATATTGTGCCACGTTTCCATCAAAGATACATAGATATTTAAGGGTTATGTCAAGGAAATATTAATAAATATCAAAATATTAAAGTAGATAATAATGAGGCATGCCCGCATTACTGAACATGATAAAGTGGCAGTTAGTGTTTAAACAAAAAAAATGACAATGGTCTACCAATTAAGAAGCCTCTAATATAAATAAATATTTTAGTTTAGCTTTAATCACACCATAAATTTTATGAGTGGGCACCAACTCGAATGGCAAGTATGACGGTGAAACAAGGTCAGTTTTTTCAATAGCCTCTAATTTGTCAAAAAGTTTAGTAATTAACAGTTTTTTTCAACCTAACATAGTTGTTATAGAATAAATTAAGACTTAAATGAAGCTCCAAAATAAAATTAAGAATTAATTCTATATATAACATCTAATTTTTTTATCTAATTATTTTTTATTATTTTATTTGTATAGGTAATATATAATTTAAAATATAATGAAATAAAATAGAATATGATTTTATTTATATCAATAATATCTCTACTATTATATTATTTTACTATATAAAAATTATATTTTAATACTTATATAAAAAATATGAAATGAACGTCATGTGTTAGGTAATATTTAACTAGAAATCGTCATATCATTTTTTATTTTTTTTGGGGATAAGGGTGATCGTCAAATTTAACCCTTGCTTTTGAATGGTAGCACTCGGAAACCGCTCGTAAGTCTAAGGCTTGCATGAACATATTAAATTACACCAAAAAATGTGCAATTAAAACGCATTATTGTGTGGGGGGAGGTGTCATGAAAATATAGATTATTAATGACTTTATCAGGATAAATAATTTATATTTTTTAAATTAATGAACCTAATGTTAATTAATTTATATTACTGTATGTGAAATAGGTTTTCCATTAAAATTTTAGCTTATGGATTAGACTCGATAGGGTATTAATGATTTTATTACAGTAGATAATTTATATTTTTTTAATCAATCTTTTCTTTAAAATATATATGAATTTAAAAATTATATATTTTTAATTTTTTTTATTAAAATATTTTTTCAAGTGATATTTAAAAATATTTCTATATTAATATTATAAAAATCAATTATCATGATCACTTAATTTATTTTTAATTATTTTATTTATTTTATTAGTATAATTGTTTAGGTTATTGATTATTTTTTATTGTGAATAACATTTAATTTAATATATTTTGAAAAAAAAATAAAAAAATTGCCATAAATACTATTTATTTTAATAAATAAATTATTTATTAAATCATATATTGAAAATTATGAATATATTTTTTTTCTAATATTAATATTGTAATTTTCAATTATATCATTCATATTTAAAAGTGTACAATTATAAAAATTATTTTATAAAGTCTTTCATCATCTTTATAACTTTTATTAATCATAATAATTTGGGTCTTTATAAATATTTATGTCTCTCATTTTAATGTGGGATCATTAATTTGAATGACTTAATTCTCTATAATATAATAAAAATAATTCATTAATTTAAATTTAAAATTTCAATAATTATATATTCATGAAATTAATTATTGAGTTAGATTATAAAAATCGTAATCATAATAATATTAACAATTTTATTAATTAAAATTTTCAAAATATTAATATATTCATATATTGTCATGCAATAAAATAATATCAACATAATATTAAGTTATATTTAATTACTATTAATCTTAAATAACATTTATTGGTTATAAATAAATATTATTAATATTTTATAATTTAATCATGTAATCTGGTAAGAAAATAATTACTTATTAAGTACATGTTTACAAATATGATTTAATTAATTCAATTATATACAATTTAATATAAAATATTTCGTAGTAAGACTAATTACATTGTAATTCTAAAAAACAAGGACTAATTAATATATATTCCTTGTTTTATTAGCTTATTATTACCTTCTATTCTTAACATATAATGTGACCCATGTCCTTTTACTATGAATTGAATTTGTTAATTCAAAAATGAATAAAGATTTATTTAAAGGTGTTTATTTATAATTTTAATGATTAGTAATTTAATTAATCATTTTATATATAAATTTTAAATAAAAATAAAAATATTATTAATAAATACAAAAACTAATATATTCTTTTTAAATGTTTTAAATGAACTAATTAATTAGTTTATATAGATAACTAATTTTAATTGTATGTATGATTCCAACATAGATAAATTATAATGAAAAAATAAAATAAAGAAAAATAATAAAGATAAATATTATAATTAAATACAAATGTTGTTATAAACAAAATAATATTAAATAATTTAAAATTATATATATATATATATGTTTCTTTCAAAATCAAATGTTATTGAATTTTGATAACAATTATATATATATAATTGTTATCAAAATTCAATAACATTTGATTTTGAAAGAAACTCGGTACAGTATAAAATATAAGATAATACAAAATTAAAACTGAAGGACCATTTCAAAATGTGCTACACCTCCCTATTCCTAAACAATGCTGTCAAATACCTCAATTTATTTTCACATGTAATTTTAAAATCCTTTTCCCGATTCGCGAAAACGATATTTATATAAAATATTATTCACGTGCATCAGGCGATCATCGCTACCCCTCCGTCAGTCGTTCTTATT
This sequence comes from Torreya grandis, assembly GCA_037957365.1. NCBI lineage: Eukaryota > Viridiplantae > Streptophyta > Pinopsida > Cupressales > Taxaceae > Torreya > Torreya grandis. The sequence goes on along the minus strand of JARHVA010005268.1, from coordinate 1,234,393 downwards.
CTGCCTGGCAACATCATGTAGGCTTTATATATACACGGTCATCCTAGCCTAATCAACACAATCATTGAAGTTTGCTGTTGATCATCACTGCAAAATGGGTAGATCTCCATGCTGCTCTAAAGATTCTTCCCTCCACCGTGGGGCCTGGAGTGCGGAGGAGGATACGATTTTGAGAGAATACATCACAATTCATGGCGAAGGTGGATGGCGATCTCTCCCCAAGAAAGCAGGTAAGTCAATGCATTGATGCTCACCCTTCAAAACTTATAATACAGAAACTGCACTATGTCTAGTAATAAAAATAATTTGTTTTCCAGGTCTGGAGCGGTGTCGCAAGAGTTGCAGATTACGGTGGTTGAACTATCTTCGTCCTGGGATTAAGCGCGGAAACATTTCAATGGATGAAGAGGAGCTCACTATAAGAATGCATGGACTACTTGGCAATAAGTATCATCTCAATGCTTCCACTTAATATCTACTAGCCGATATTGAATGAAAGCCCGTTACATTTAATACTATAATTGGAAAGGATATTAGATCTAAGTTCGACTTTCATGGTCTGTTATCTGCAGGTGGTCACTGATCGCAGGTCGGCTGCCGGGTCGAACCGATAACGAAATCAAGAATTACTGGAACACTCAATTAGGAAAGAAGAGTCTGCCAGAGACGGAAAGTCCTGCCAAATCCCTTAAAGCTTCCAAAATATCAAAACCCGTTGTTCCTGCAAGTCATCGCGTGATCAGACCTACTCCTGTGAATGTGGAGGGCCGCCAGAAATATCTGGGAAGTGTTAATTCAAATCATCGATACATCACACCGAGTGATGCTCGACAAAGTGTGAAGACCTCCAAATCGTGGTCGGAGTTATTGGTGGAGGAGATGATGAAAATCGATGATTCTGAATTAATCGAAGTTAATGGTCAATATTCTCCTTTTTGTATGCCCAATTTAGTCGACTCGCAATTCCCACATTCTCACCATTGCGAACAAAATGAATTGAATGGCTGCGACAGTTTTTTATATTTTAATCACCTGCCTTCTCCACACTCTGATCCGTTCTCCTCTACATGCGATTTTCCCTTAGATTTCAGGGTTGACTACTTAGAGACAGGCCCTAATAATTACTCTGAACAAATGTCTTGGCTCCAAAATAAAAACGAACAAGCTGAGAGTTTTGCAGTTCCTGTCGATCAAGGAATGGAAGGTATCTATATTACTACGCAGCAGGGTGATTGCTTCGAGGATTGGTGGTAAATAAGTTGAAACCTGATACCAAAGATTTTATACAATCTTAATGGGCCAGATCAGAATATTGGTTATTGCTTCAGCTCTCAAATGTTGTAAGCTGTATTAAAAATTTCGTTCCTTTGTTTCAATAGATTGTCATTGTCATTGACTTAATATCTTCGGATGCTGATTGATACTTATTAAATTTCAAGCCAGCAAGAACTACTTACAAGGAATCTCCTGGTTAACGTTTAATTGATTAATTTAATTGTGGAATGAAAGGGATTACGTGCGTGCATGTTTTTGAAACATAGAATGCCAACTTAGAGTCTTTTATCCTCGTAATCAGTCGAAAGGATTTTATTTTTTTTATCTAGGTAGATTTACTAATATGAAATTATTATTATCCTTTGATAACAATGAGTTCAAAGGCTATAGCGGAAATGCAACGTTGCATAAGCGTTAAGAGGGTCATATAAGGAGTAATACATATCGCAAAAAAATGGAGATATTATTCAACGGTTATCCCTTAGTGAAAAATGCATGTTTAAGGTAGTTTTTGTGTGATGATTTAAATATATAATTAGTGATTGTATGAAGGAGATGTAATGCAAATATCAATATAGTAAAAGAAGTGGAGTGAGAGTAAAGGAAAATGCGATGGTAAGATCGAGTGTATACATTTTATTTTTATTTTTATGATGTGCATATACACACCATCTTACATTCATACAAATTTTTTGTAAGAGAAAGTTATTGATATATAGAAGTTTAGGAAGGAGTACACTCTTGAGATTGTTGTCATCTTACTATCAATATTACTACTATGAATTGTTGTTATCTTTGTAATCTTAGATTTTATGATTTACGTATTGTTTAAGCATAGACATTTTCAATGGACATTATGTAAGATTGGCTTGAGTTAGAGAAGTGATAAATATATATTTAAGAAATATGTTTGAGATCGGAACAAATTTTAATCTTCAATGTTTTGTTCAACATTTTAAATATGAAACAACAATTTTTGAATGTTTCTTGAGATGAAAGGATATTTTATAATGGAGCATCATGCACAATGTAACAATAGGGTTCAATGTTTTTGAAAAGGATCAACTACATGATATTCTAACATAAATTATAAAATTCTATATTGAAGGGAGTTGATTAAAGCTAACCAAAAAAAATTCATTAGGGAGGCCGTCCACAAGCATTGATCAATATAGTGTGACAATTATGGCACTATGAAACTCAATTCATTTATCAGAATGTATTAGATATGTTGAAAAATAAATAACTCGTGTGAACTTATAAAATTTTATTTATTTAGTTTATGTATAACCCCCGATTTCCAAAAAAAAAATGCACTGTAAGAAAATTAGGCATTCAATTAGACATGTATAGCAAGGAATACAAGGGAAGTGTAAGGCAAAGGGAAGGAGAGGGTGGTGATGAGGTACTGATGTATATGTATCATCTATCCAATCATTACATGGTATTTTGTTGGAATGAAAGAATTCATTCAGCTCAATATAAAATAAGGGTTTTAGGATATGCCTTTAATACATTAATTTAATTTTGATATAAAAGGCATTACATGGATGCAATTTTTTGAAACATAGAATGCGAATTTAGAGTCTTTTATCCTCGTAATCAGCCAAAAACATTTATTTTATTTAGCTGGATTTACTAATATGGAATATTTATTATCCTTTGATAACAATGAGTTAAAATTTTATAGATGAAGCATAATGTTGCATCAACATTAAGAATTCTAATATGAAATATTTATTATCCTTTGATAACAATTAGTTAAAAGGTTATACTTGAACTGGAACGTTGCATAAGTGTTAATAGGTTCATGTAAGGAATAATGCATGTCACAAAAAAATATGATATATTATTTAACGGCTATCCCTTAGTTAGAAATGCATGTTTAAGGTAGTCATTACATGATGATTTAAATATATAACTAGTAATTTTATGAAGGAGGTATAATGCAGATACCAATAGAGAAAAATAAATATTGTGAAAGTAAAAGAAGATGTGATTGTAAGATAGATGGCATACATTTTATTTTTATTTTTATTGTGTGGATATACACACCATCCTACATTATTGCAAATTGTTTGAAACCAAAAGTTAGAGAAATACTAAACACTCTTGAAATTACTACTATCACGTGTTGTTATCTTTGTAATATTAGGCCTTATGATTTCTGTATTATTTAAGCATAGGCATTTTCAATGGATGTTATCTAAAATTGGCTTGACTTAGAGGAGGGATCAATATATATTTATGAAATATGTTTGAGACCTAGAAAAAAAAATAATCTTCATTGTTTGGTTTAACATTTTTAATATGAAACAAAATATTTTGGAATGATTTTTGACTTGGAAAGGATATTTTTTAATGGAGCATTATGCACAATCAGGGTTCATTTTAAGAGGCCTTACTAGAAAAAATATTGCAAATATATGGAGAATCTATGAAAATTTGATTTTTGGGCATGGAGAATCCTCTAAGGGTGATGTTGAATAATTAAACCGAATGGTTATATCAAATGACTAAACCAAATGTCTGAATGAAAATTATGAACTAAATAGCTAAGATAAACATTAGGGCTGAACATTATAGCTGAACTATTGAACAGAATGTCTAGGTCAAATGCGTAAACTAAATGGTTAAACTAAATGGATGAGTTGAATAGCTTGGCTGAATAACTGAGCCAAATGGTTTGGTTAAATGGTTGAGATTGATGGTTGAGCCAAATGGTTGAGATAATTGACTAAGATGAATGGTTGAGGTGAATGACTAAGCCAAATGGATGAGTAGATCAACTGAGCTAAGTGGATTAGCTAAATGCTTACACTGAATGACAGGGCTAGACAGTCCAATCGATCAATACACTGACGGGTGAACTGTGCATTTGGTATACTATTCGGTTACCTAGTCACCCCCTGCTATATAAATACTTACCTCTGCCCTCATTTTTAACATTTTGTAGAACTATTTTCTCATCCCTTGGTGATAAAATTCATCTTCCAATGATAAAAATAAAATTTATAATAAAAAACCTTCTATGCCCAGACATTTTGAGGCTCATGCAATAAACAAATGCATACAATGATTGGGTTTAGGAATACAACTTTAGTGGCCTAATCTACATGCCACAATATGACATAGACACTAGGATTTTAAAAATGCTTATGTATGCATATGACCTAAATGAGAAGATCTTCACTCTAAAAGTGGATTGCAAAATGATTTTGTTTAGTACTTCACCACACGATATTCACACTCTCATAGGTCTTCCATCTCAAAATGTAACTCCTATGAGTTTCAAATCAATTTTGATAGATGAAGACATAAATTTCTTGGTGAAAATTTTCTATTTACACATTGGCCAAATTGGTATGTACTTATAATTTTTTTGGTATATTCAAAATTCAAGTTTCAACTTTTATGATCTAAAATCCTCCTTTTATCTTTCATTTCAGATAGTTGAAAGAGGGGCATATGTATTGAATATGTTAGTCACCCTTTTTTTAAGGCAATGATTCAATTCTTGTAGGCTAGAATAGTATTGTAAGGAAGAGTAGCAAATATTCCCTATTGGACACTATTTTACATTATCTATACTATTTTCAAATATGAATTTGACTGGTTCTCTTTTATTTCCTCTAGAATAAGGCTTGAATTAAATTATAATACTACCAATCCCATTCCCACTATTTTGTGTTACCATTTTATTCTAGCATTATACAACAAGGCTTTCTTTGACATTTAAAAGTATAGGGTCCAACTATGGTAGATGAAAATGATGACAAACTCTTTTCTGTGGATGAGCAAGAGGTTAGTTTATTTGTTCATTTTTTGATATAGATTCTAGGGTTTAATATTTCTTTAATTTTTAAACGGTTACCAAGGTAAATATTAATAATTGTTTAATCTTTGTTTTTTACAATTGATAGGCAAAAATGCATGTCTCACAAAATAATCTACTTCCAAAGGATAGTGTACAATTATAGTTAAATAATCTATAGATTTAGAGTCTATATAATCATTCATGCAATCTTATCTACTTGCAAAATGTCCACAAATTTCTTCAGTGTCCTCTCCACATGCAGGTTTGCTAAAAAAAATTTAAATGATATTTTAATTTTCAAGAATCAAATTCATTTATTTATTTATTTATGTTGTTCTTGTAGTTTACTCAATAATAATTAACATGGTTTAAAAAATACCACCACATCAAACAATAACATTTGTTGTGCCTTCTCGACCCTTTGTGGAAGCTATTTTACATTCAATATTTGTTTCTTTGGATTTTGATTATTATTTTTTAGACTAAAATTTTGTGTAATCTACTAATTCAAAATACGCTTGTGGCTATCACTATAAATACACTTCATACATTGAATGATAGAATTTCTCTAAATACAAGTACCAAGCTTTTAATTTCAATTTTGCATATAACTCTATTTTTTCAATTTATTTATTTTCCTAAATAACTTACATTTTGTAGGCTATCCTCTATCTGTGAAGAAGATTATGCCATCGCCTCCACCCCTAAGTATATTTTTTTAAGGGGGAAGGATATTCCATTAACACCACCACAATGAATAGAGACACTGCAAATCTCAAGTTCGCAATTCCCCTCTTTCTCTATTGGAGGTTTATCGAGTGCATAGCGATTCACTTCTTTGATAAAAATTAAACTTGATGAGGATTATCTAGGGTTCAAAAGTGATGATAATGTTGGAACTTATTTCAATCCACATGATTTTATCCAAGGAGAAGTAACACAAGTTCATGCGACTACTAAGTAGGAACCTTTAAACACTTCACTAGACAGTCCCACCCCACAATAGAGAATCCTATAAATTCTGATGATGCCCTTACATCCTTTAAATTAAATAATTTAGTTGTAGATAATATTAATAATAATATTTAAAAGGGAGTAATTAATGAATTAAAAAAATTATGTGTTGAAGATTCAGGCAAAGGCATTTATAAAATAAATAAATGACTGGTCTCACAACCACTCTAAAAAAGAAAATTTATTTGTATTGGTACAACAAGAACTCAGAAATATTGATGATTTATTTAGCAAAGATAAATCCAATTCAGTTATTATTTCTAATAGTTTCAATGATAATGTGTGGACTATCATGCTTAACAGGTTTGAGAATTTGAATGCAAAAGCCTAGGTATATTTTAATAAATGGGTGAAAGACATAAACCTTGTTGTGATTGTGAATGTGGAAAAAGAAAATCTTTTGTAATGTATATTCATTTTAATAAAATTTTATGTAATTCTTAATTTTTTTCACATCTAATTACATTACATTTTAAAATGTAGGCAAAATATGAGGATTTGAAAAAAGAAGCTGAGGTCCTCAATGTGAATCTAAAAATATAAGGAAAAAGCTTATAATCTATCATTTAATTTATGGATAATATTTTTATATTAATTAAACGGAATAACACACTACAAAATATTATTAAGTAGTAAGGATAGGATGCCGATGTCTTATTTAAGCAGAAGATAGTTACCAATCGAAATCTACTTTCTGTAGGAAACATTGGAAAAGAGGATAGGGAAAATATTAAATGTCTTAATGTTTCATCTTTGGATCTTGAAAATTTAAGGTTATTTAAGGCCAATAGTGGCATAGAAGATGTTATGATTAAGAAATTAGTTGGGAAAGTGGTTGAGAAAGAAGCTGAAAAATTGGTTGAGAAACTAGTTGAGTAAGTGACAATTTGTTTTAAACTTTTATATATTTGAAAATAATGTTTTCTTTTATAATATAAATTATGAATGATAATTTCAAGTTTTTATATGCGGTGATCAATTTATTGAATTTCAATTACTGGATGAGCCACATAGATTGCAATTTTAATTTTAATTTTATGATGTTGTAAACTTGAATGATGTTAGGCCCCCTTTTGATATTTATGATGCACTTGGGAAACTCACATCTCAATATAAATGGATTAATTCCAACATATTCCTTTATAAAGTGTTCCAATTGACATAATAATAATTTATTAATCTTGTGTAGTCATCACTTAATAAGAAACACAAAAAAACATTTCAAAAATGTATAATAGTTATTGCATGTTATGATAAAAAAATGAGTTGTTTCCTGTGGAAGATCTCTTATTTTTAATATTTAGATTATTTCTTAATTAAATCATGATTTAAGATGCATTTAAGGACATTAGAAAATAACATTCATGTTTGGTAGAGGTCTATGCTGAAGATAGTATTGTGATAGTCAGTAATAATGAGGATTCATCAAAGTTAAAAATATGCATGATTGATTGTGATCATGAACTATAAAATATGTTAATGGATTGTTTAATGTTATGAGGATGATTAGATAGACAACAAATGATAAAATGAGTTCATTCATATTAAAATTGGTATAAACAAGATGTAAGTTCTTTAAAAATTTATGGAAAGGTTATATTTTATTTGATCACTTTATTCTAAAAAGAATCAGTTTTAAGGACTCTAAAAATTTGGACAAGGTCAAAGAAGATAGATAAGATCATAGTGCATCATTGTCTAATACTATATCTTTGTGTTATCACACTATGTACTGGGTGTAAAACTATGGGCTCATTTCCCCTATCAAAGAACTTATTCCGATGTACGAAAAAATAGATATATAAAAACTATGTATCAAATACATAAAGAACCATATTAACCTACAGAATTCCCCTAACACGATCATAATGTATTAATATTTTATGTTTAGCACTTGGCTAAAAACAAAGAAATGAATTTTAGAAAATGCATAATAATTATTGCATCTTTTGATAAACATGTGAAATTGAAATTCAGAAACTCTATTTCTAAAAGTCTGGTAGTTGAAAGAATCATCCACAAATGTGATCATCAGTAGTAACATTTGCATCCACAGTGTCAGTGTCATATTTAATGTCATTATTTACATCCTATTTTTTTTCATTGTATTAATGATGCATATTATTTAAGTTAGGTAACTCCATGTTTCCATAGCTATTTCATATGGAAGAATATCTACTACATAACATGAAACATATAATCTCAAATAGGTTTCTAAATTTCTATCCAATTTATTTTGAATTTTTGACTTTATGAATGATAATACACTGAATACTCTTTCAGATTCCATTGAGCCCATAATCATTATTTAATAGATCTCATATATTCAAAAATATTCTCTTAGACTTTTTCTTAGTATACTACTAGGATAAATGTTTTTTCCATAGTCTTGTAATTACCCCATTCTCTATTGGTTCGTATAAAATATGATATCGTTCAAACATTTACTACCAAAATGGGCTGAAAAGGATGTCAATAAATCTTTTCCCAAAATACCTATAATTTCTACTCCATTCACCTATATATATCTATATAAATGCATTATAAAATAATGCATGTATTTCTAAAATACACTGCTAACCATCTTTTGACTATTATTACTATTCCAAAAAATGGGATTGACAACTACTATTGCCTCTAACAAATCATCCCTTTAAAAATGATCTCTGATCTCTATAGATAAGTTTTGGGAAACTCTACTTAGTTTCATCTAGATTTGAGATAGAACAGTGTCATATAGAATATGAGTTATGAGAAAATTTTCATATTCAACTCCTACAAGATTAGGCCTTTTGTATAAAGTACATGATGGAATCTCCTTTCCATTAAAAATTACATAAATATGATCATTAATATTCAACTTCAAATAACTATCAGGGTTATGTAAATTGGTCAAACATTACCAACTAATAAAAATAAGGCCTTGAAACATATAATTCAAAGTGTATAGTATTTCTAGAAATTGACATAATCATTTGTTTAGTTGTATGAAGTCCACAATCTAATGGACCTCTCTGGAGCATGTTTCATTAAAAAATTCATTCCCTTCAACATTAGAATAATTCCACATAAAGTGAGTAGTGTTTTCAAATCTATTAAGTGATACAACAAACCTTTTTCTTTATCAAATTATCTATGATAATTATATATTGATTGTATTAATGATGGATATTCTTCAAAAAATCAACAAGCAGGTTCATACATAGAAATATACCTTGTATCAAAATCTTTGAATAGTTTCTTACCATCATTCAATTATATTGTAAAATTTTAGAAATCTAAAATTCTTTTTGGATTGTTTGACATAAAATCATGTAGGTTATGAATGAGGTCCTCCACTTTGGCTGCATTAGTAAATTTTCTAACCATTTTATATGTAAGATTCATCCTAATCAGACATGTAGTGAATTAGAATCATATATGGGGAAACTATTACTTATAGTTGATCACATAAACTATTTTTATGCCCATGCATAATTAATGCACCATCAAGCAAAACACACACTAGCTTTGTAACTATTACATAATCATCTATTATAGCTTTATCTTTCAAATTCAATACAACCAATTTGTGAATATTTTTTACACTTTAATTTTTACAATTTTATGAATCTCTAGTAGATGTGGTTGCCTTGAATAGTTCTAAAAATTATACACATGAATATAAATTCAAAGTATGTTGTCAATTACTATGACCTCATCGATAGACAGTGATTTCTGAACACTTTCTTTCAAAACTTCAATCTCAACCATTGATAGACATTTTTTCATTTTCTAAGAACTATTATCCAACCATTATGATTGTGGAATATCTAGAAATCCATTATGTGGAAACAAAATCTTATAATATAAAAAAATTTAAATAGGTCTAATTTTTTTTAGAATATGGTATATAGTAGAAAACTGTATGTATTTCACCTTCAGATAGAAATACTTGACTTTTCTAAAATTTGCTTCAATTATTACCCCTTTCTCCATAAGATGTTTTCAATGTTTCTTATCATTTTCATGCTCTCATGCATATCTTACATGCATGCATTATTTTGTAGTTTGGCACCTATGTGTTCTTTTTATTACTCCATCTTTGCGCTTCACTATCTCATATACTTTTCCACAATGTTTTTTAATTGTGTCCAATTTCACTTGCATTCTATATTTTTTTTCCTAGTTTCTAGCTACATATTATACATCTACATTCTTTTGGAGTATCATTATCATTTTAAAGCTCTATAGGTTCTATGAAGGAAACATTGGTCACACAATCAACCTTAAAGGACCTTTTAATTATCTATCTACTTTTCTTCTTTTGGAGAGGTTTTTGAGTGGACGTTTTAGCTAAACTCTGTGTTTGGTGAAATTGTCCAATATCTTCTCCCACTTCAATATCATTATTATTTTAATAAAAAACTAGAGGAACATCTTTGAGTGGTAGTATGTCATCATCAAAAAAATCTCTATGAGTGATATGTTATTCTAGTTGATTCTATTTTGTGAGATAACAGTGGAGATTTTCGCATGTTAAATTGTTTTAATATTATTGAATAGTTAAATTAAATTTTATGAAAAACTAAAAAACAATAAATACCTTGATTTTTAGTGAATTATGATTTTGTGGGATTTTTGTTTAGCTCTTTAAAATAAGATAGTATGGATGATTTCGCTTATTATTAGCCTATCCTTTTACCATTCCCATCAGATGACATGATGGCCTATGATTTTTAGCTCTATCATTTAATAATCATATTCAGTACTATCACCTAATAGAAGGGTTTCACCTCTATTTCACCAATTCCATTGCTTATAATTGCCATTTGGTTTTACCATTTAGTTATATCACCTGACTTACTGTTTGACACTGACTTTTGGATCTACTATTTGGCTCTCCCGTCTAGTGATATTATTTAGCACTATTATTAGACATTGTAATTTATCTCTTTCATTTATTTATGCCATTCGACTCGGTCATTTAGTTAGGTCATTCAACTATGCCATTTAACTAGATCATTCAACTAGGTTGTTTGACTATGTCACTCAGTTGTTTTATTAGGTTTTGTTATTCATATGTATCATTCATCTAGATCTACCCTTAGATGATGTATTTGGATTATTATTAATTAATATCATTCATTTTATTTGTTCCCTACTATTTTTTAGTTTTGTGCCCTTCTAGTTATGGTTCTACTTGTTTCTTTTGTTGGTATAGGTCAGGACCTTATGGGATATACTATATATATCTAGTGAATTTAAGTGTAATATTATATATCATTGTAAAGGGTTGGTAAGCTGACCAAAAAAATATATCCTTAAAATTTTAGTGATGTGGTTTCATCTACTGACCCTAAAAAATTCAAAAACTAAAATTTTAAAATTAGAATATTTGTGAATTAACAAATATTTCCCACTAATTAAAACCCTATGGACAATGTAACAATAATGTTCATGTTTTGTGTAAAGGTTTAATTACATGATAGTTTAACATACATTATAATATTCTATACTGAAGGAAGTTGATTAAAGATAACAATAAAAACTATAGATTAGGGAAGTCATATATAAATTTTGTTAAATAAAATTTGATAATTATGGCTCTATGAAAGTCAATTCATGGATCAGAATGTATCAGATATGTTGAAAAATAAAAATTCATGTGAAATTTAAAATTTAATTTATTTCGTTTATGTATAACCCCTACATTCCACAAAATGATATGTATTGTAAGAAATTTAGGCTTTCAATTAGACATGCATAGCAAAGAATACAAGGGAAGGGGAAAGCACAGGGAAGGAAAGGGTAGTGATGGGGATATTGATGCATATGTTTAATCTATCCAATTGTTATTTAGTATATTTTGGAATGACATAATTCATTTAGCATAATTTGAAATAATGATTTTGGGATAGGAGTTTAATATATTAATTTAATTGTTGTGTGAAAGGCATTACATGCATGAAAGTTTTTGAAACATAGAATTCTAACATAGAGTCTTTTATCCTTGTAATCAATCATAATAAATCAAAACTATTTATTTATTTTATTTATCTATATTTAATAATATGTAATATTAATTATCGTTTGATAATAATGAGTCAAAATTCTATAGATGAACCGAAATGTTGCATCAACATTAAGAGAGTCATGTAAGGAGTAATACGTGTCACAAAAAAAATGAGATATTATTCAACAATTATCCCCTAGTGAGAAATCAATTTTTAAGGTATTCATTATGTGATTATTTAAATATATAACTAGAAATTATATGAAGGAGGTGGAATGCAAATACTAATAGTGAAAACAAAGTGAAGTGAGAGTAAAAAAAGATGTGAGTCCAAGATAAAGGGTGTATATTCTTTGTTTTCATGATGTGGATATAGACACCATCCTACATTCTTGAAAATGTTTTGAAAGAGAAAGGTGGTGAAATATGGAAGTCTTAGAAGAAACACACTCTTGATATTGTTGTAAACTTGTTTTCCTTCACATTCAATATTAGTACTATCAATTGTTGTTATCTTTGTAATACTAGACCTTATGATTTATGTATTTTTTAATCGTAGGAATTTCTAATGGAAGTTATCTAATATTTTATTGAATTAAGATGAGGGATAAATATATATTTAATAAATCTATTTGGGACCTGAAATTTTTTTAATTTTCATTGTTGTGTTCAATATTTTCTATATGAAACAATATATTTTTGAATTTTTTTTGACTTGGAAAGGATATAATTTAATGGAACATCGTTCAAAATGTAATAATAGTGTTCAAAGTTAGTGAAAAGGTTGAATAACATAATATTCCAACATACATTATAACATTCTATATTGAATGGAGTTGACTAAAGATAACAATAAAAATAATAGACTAAGGAGGTCATTCACAAGCATTGATAACTATAGTCTAACAATTATGGCTCTATGAAATTCAATTCATTGATCAAAATATATAATATCTGTTGAAAAATAAAAACCTCGTGTGAACTTGTAATATTTCATTTATTTAGTTTATGACTAACCCCTCACTAGTAGAATGTGGCAAATAAATGACTACGTGACTAAAACTTTTAGTCAAGACAATAAAAAATGACTAAATTCTACTAATTATTTGCAACATAGCTATAAACGACTAAATAAATTACTAATTTGACAGTCAGATAAAAACATAACTAAATAATTAGTCACACAAATAAAAATGACTAAATAATTAGTCACACAAATAAAAATTAGATAATATGACATTAAAGTGGGTAATTAAAATGATGTTTATAGATGTAGCTGATGGATGCAGAGACCTAATTATTTCCACTAATAAGACTATATTATACACACAAATAGACTAAGTTCATATGCTACTACATCAAAATTGTTTTGACATGCTAATAAAAAATTTCTAACTAAATAAACAAATTAATTGGACATTGAAAACTCAATTAAATAAATGATTAATAATTCTTATTTCCAAATAATTTAATAGTATTTACATTAATTTAAAAATGTTAATAATAATTACATTACGATAGAACTGAACAATTAAAGTGTTTCTAAGTATGTCAAAATATTTAATTAGTCTTTAAAAATTGTCATTTTTAATCAAATAATTAAAAGACAACTTATAAAAATCAATGAAGACAGTTATTTTAACTTATAAAAATTTATCCATCCAAATAAAAAAAGTAATTACAAATAAATAAATCCAAAAATAAATTTAAATAACTAATTGATAATAATTTATATTAAATTTAAAATAAAAATCAAAATAGATTTACTATTAATAATTAATTATTATTTACCACTAAGAATTAAATAAAACAATGTTATTTAATTATTAGTGTAGGATGCTTATGAGTGAAATAATTAAATAAAATACATTTCAACCTTTTTTTTGAATAATTAATTATTAACGTTTACAAGTCTACAAAAAATAATTGATTAATAAAGATAAATGAAAATAATTCATTAATTTGATGTAAGCCACCAAGAATAAATTTAATTAACTTTAAATTTAAATTTTAAAGTCAAAAGTCTTTCTCCCTTCCATTTGCAAGTGGAGGAATAAGTGAGAGCCGTAGGATTGAACTAATATAAACCCTAGGGTTTAGGCATTCTTAAAAAAACCCTAAATTTCCTTATGACCCAAATAATTTTTTTTTTCAAACATATTTCTCATTTTTTACTTTGTTTTCTCTCATAGGTTTGCAGGGTCAAGCTATGGAAGATTTGTAGGTTCAAGCTATGGAAAAAGCTCAAAATAATTCACTTTGATATGAAAATCATATTGCTTGCATGTAAAACTCAATGTAAATGTATTTTCTTACTTTATTTAAATTTTTTTATTACTTTTATTTTCTATAATAAATCCATATTATATATATATATATATATATATATATATATATATATATATATATATATATATATATATATATTTGATTATTAAAATCAAATATTTATATATATTTGATTATTAAAATCAAATATTTATAGATATGTACTATTGCCTCATTTAAAAATAACATATATTGTTGTACTTTTATTTTAGTAGTTTTTGTGAACATATATTTTTGTTTCTATACTAGTGGCTCATTTTAAAAAAAAACAATATTCATTGTAATAAAATTAGACATTTAATTAGACATGTGTAGTAAGGAATACAAGGGAAGGTAAAAGCATAGGGAAAGAGATGTTGGTGATGAGGATACTAATGCATATGTATCATATATCTAATTTTTATTTAGTGTTTTGTTGGAATGAAAGAATTCATCCAACACAATATGAAATGAGGGTTTTGAGATAGGCAAAAAGTGCATTTATTATTCTTCTTATGTTTTTTAAGGGTGGAATTTAGGTTCTAAGTAATAGAGAGAAGTTGTGGAATAATAATAATAATAATAATAATAATAATAATAATAATAATAATAATAATAATAATAATAATAATAATAATAATAATAATAATAATAATAATAATAATAATAATAATGATGTTTTGAGGGTGATTTTAAAGTTGTTCGGTAATCATTTTGTGTCCATTCTAACAATATCATATGATCAAATTTAAAAGGTTAGAAAAATATAAAAATTTAAAATGATTTTAAAAAATAAGTATATATAAAATAAATAATTTTAATATCCATCACAAGTTCAAATATTTTCAATGTAACATATTCATTTTTTGTAAATGTTGATGGATATCCTACAATGGGAGTAGAGGCAAGGTAGTGTACGGTTTGGCACAACACTCATGAGTTTGTTAAATTAGTGGATAACATCAAATTTATCATATATTTTACCATAATAATTTTTTTTATATATTAAAATTAGGTCAATAAGAGGGGTGGACATGATGATAAATAACCAAATTTGATGATTAGATAAAGGTAGGAGGTAAATTAATTTTTAATGTTATGACCAATGGGCATAATCTATAATTGCAAAATGGGAGTTGTTGGAGAATAATGTATGTGATATACTAAAAATTAATATTAGATTTTAAAATTGACTTTAATATGAGTATTTTGGATCAAATCCAATGTCAAATTTTATTTCCAGTTGATCTTCATGGGGAATTAGACTATAACCAAAGTGTACAAAGTTAGTAATGTAAATTATTTGACAAAATGTCTAAATGTAATGTATGGAAACTTTGGAACCTTACAAAATATAATTTTACTCATTTAGAAAATGTCTTAAACATTTTATTTTATAAAAATTTCAAATGATAAATAATATAAATGAATTATCATGTTAAAATTTGTCACAAGATTTATTTAAAAATAAATACAATGTTATTCTTAACGAACATTAAAGACTTAGGGAAAACTTTTGATAGGATATATGGTTTGCTAGATTGGAATTATTATAAGGTTTTAAATAAATACACTGCCAATAAAACCCCTTCGTAACTTATAAATTTTTTGTTTTTAGTATTTGAACAACTTCTAATACACATAAAATAATAAACATTGAAGAAAAATAAGGCATTCAATTAGGCTAAAATAGAAAGGAAAACAAGCTAAGGGATAATGTTGGGAAACAAAGGTATGCTATAATAGTATTACTAATTATTTACATTTATTTTGCCTTGTATATTTGTTTTTATTTCCTCAACTTTTATTATAAGGTTTCAAATTGCATAAACAAGGGATGAAAATGAACATTTATGTTTTTTAAGTAGGAAATAAACCATATATTTTAGTTTCAAATGAGTGTTTTAGAGCATTCTATGAGTGCATACCATTATTTTTGTAGTTTTTGTTAAGGTTAAACTTTAGGCTTTATAAAAAGGGAGTATAATAAAGTCAAAACTTTGAAGGACTATTTTATGTTTGTTTGGGATTATAATGTTTGATTTATAATAGGATCAGAGGACTACAAATAAAAACATAAAGACACAAAAAAATTGCATTTCTTTAAAAAAATAGTAAATAATAGGAAAATATATGTAACACCTATGGTGTGTTCAAAAATATGTGGTGTAAAATATTTAGAATATTTTTTTCATTGATTGACATGATTTCATTAAAATTAATGATTGGTGTTATTTTTTACATTCATTTGACTACCATAACCTGAATTTTATTAAACTTAGGTTGATAACAATAGGTTCACAATTATAAATGACCAAACATGGTGATGTTATTAAGGTATAAAGTAAATCAACATTTTTATGTGTAACCTAAATTGACATCCTCTCATGGTGTCAAAGTATAATGGATATGTGACATTAATAGCTAATTGTAAAATTTTAAAATTTGGTTGATAAAATTCTTAAAACAAAAATAATTTCAAGAAATATAATGACTGCATGAATAGTGTTTTAAAGTATAATCTTAAATTATTTGACCCGATGAAGCATTATCAAACATACAATAATAAAAAAAACTATTTCAAACATGATTAAAAATATGAAATCATATATAAGGAACAAAAATTACTTGACAAAACACATAAAAAAATCTTGATTTTAAAATCACATAATATGTATACAAATAGTTTGAAAAAAAATATTGACTAGAATTTATTGTAATTGTGACATCATACAAAAAGAACAATAATTATTCACTAGTTTGAGAAAATTCCTCTAAAAAAATTATGGAACAAAGTATTTAAAATGATACTTTCAAAATGGTGAACTTAAGGAATAATTTTCGAGCGAACCTTGACCATGATAAAATTTAGTCAACAAAAAGGATTCAAATATAGGTGATTTAATGGAATAAAAATATTTCAAATAAGAAGCACACAATTTTTTTTAGACATCAATGAAAAATGTGGAATACTATAGAAGGCACTTGAATTGATTGACAAATTGCCTAAATGAAAATTTGGGGAATTTTAAATCATACGATAGGCATGAAAATTGTTTGAAAGTTTTTCGTATTTAAATTTATTGGAAATGTAAAATCAGTTGGGAGGTAAGATAATTTATCATCAATTTTTAAGAAAAAACTCAAAAAAATTTATGAAAAAAAGGATTTAAAAGTATGTTTTCAAACTATTTAACCTAATTAAATTCTCTTGAACATACTTGACCATGAAAAATTGTGGATGATAAATATCCTAAATAATATATCATTCCATGGAATGTAATGATTATAGGACATGCAAAAAAGGGTTTTGAATTTACATTATCAAAATATTTAGCCTACCCAAGAATTATTAAACATAAAATATTTATGAAAAATATTTTACACATTAACACAAAATGTGAAATCATATAGAAGATAAATGAAGTGTTTGTAAAAATGTCTCAATGTAATTTATATGAATCATAATAATAACATAGGTATGCAAATATTTGAAAATAATGCTTGATTAAAATTTTTGGGAAATATGAGATCATATAAAAGGCACATCAACTATTTTTTATTTAAGTAAAATTCTCAAATAAATTTAAGAAAAAAAAGTTTTGAAACAATGTTATAAAACTATTGGATGTAATGAAATGCTATCAAGAACATAATCTAATGATGAAAAAATATAGTTGGCAAATTTATGTATAAAATTAGAATAATATAAAAGGCTTGTGAATTGTTTTAATATATTATCTTGAATAAAAATATGTTTGTAATAAGGACTAAAGTAATCATAAACAAATACTAGGATTTATTTTCATTCATTTGATTTTTATCATGAATAACCCAAATTGCACTAGTAAAGACTATTTTATAATAGTAAGTGATAAGTACACAAGTACACAAAATAATGAAATTATTAAAAAAATAAACTCCTAGGGACCATTTTTGGGTGTCTAAAATAGGTTTCTTAACATGTTTGAGAACATAATCATTTATTCCGTTATATAATCTAGGTATAAATTTTCACTTGAAAATTTGAATATGGTTTAAAAGATAATTTTAACCATCATTTAGAAAATGAATTATATAATTATTTAAAATATATTACTTGATATTATATTATTCATTTATTATTTTTTTTAGAAAAATAAAAACCATGGTATTAAATATTATGTTTATTATTTTTCTAAAAAAAATAATAAATGAATAATATAATATCAAGTAATATATTTTAAATATTTAAATAATTCACTTTTTTAAATGATGGTTAAAATTATATTTTAAACTTTATTCAAATTCTCAAGTGAAAATTTAAACCTATATTTATTATAAGTCATGCTAACGAAAACATTCAGTTTATATAATCCCACACACATTTTTGAGACAATGAAAAATTTGTCATTTATCATAAATGTGATCGCAATGTAACACCATGCCTAGCATCACCTTTTATTAGGAACGTGGATAGGTATTTATTACTGTTGAACCTAATTATTTATCTTTTATTCATGATTTTTATCATGCTTAACATTATTTATCGTTTAACCATGTCATAATGGATAACGAAAGAGAAGATATTTATTATTGATATAATAAATAAGCCATTGATTAATTTATTTTTATTTCTATCACTTCATATAATATTGGTATGTGATAAGTTTGGTGCATTTACACGAGACATATTTTTTAGAAGAGGTCCTAATTTAATATACCAACTATCAAATGAGTTGGTTTGGTCTACATTGAGTGCAGCGATGTGTAATTTAATATGATTTGGTACAAGTGAGAGCCTAAAAAAATGACAAATTTAGTAATCATATATATTAACAATACATTGGAAATGAGGTTTACCTTTAGTATAACTAAATGTTTCAAAATATATATACTTTATTCTTTATCACCTTATGCATATTTGGTATTAAAAAAAATGGAATTTGGGGTTTATAATAATTATAATTTAGATATAGATGCAAAATAATTGAAAATAAATTGAGAAGTTAAAAAATATTCCGTACTTCACTAATAAATATTAGGATTATAAATCATAATCATATCAGAATTAGTATTATGATATCCCATTGAAAATTAATTCTAAAAACAATAATATTGAAATGAATGCATCCATCAAAATCATTATGGTTGGAAAAATCTTAATCTGTAAGTGGGATACAAGTATCCTATGGAAGGTGATAGATAGAAAATTGATATGATCAAAAATGGACATAATAGACATAACTACGCAACCACAAAACTAAATTTAGACACAATAAAAAGTATCCACAAGAGTAAGTAAAAGTGAATACAATTTTTTGAAGTAATTTTAAATCACTACAGGAAATGGTATCTTCCCTTATAACCTATTAGAAGTAAATAGGATCAAAGTAAATTATAACTAAAATAAATATTACACTAAAATAAAACATGAAACATAATTTTGATTGATTATGATTGGTTATAGTTGATCCAAGACTAAATGATCACAAAGAAATTTTTGATAGATAAAAATATGATGATATAGAGAGGGAAAACTCATAAGGAATGAACATTTTAAGGAGGAAGTCTTTCAAAAAATAATTGCATAGTCTTCGGAGAGATAAAAGTTTAGATATACTTAGTTAAGGGAATGGTTCCAATGGCATGTTACAATGTTGGATGAGATAGAATGGTTTTAAAAATGATAACACTGACTAATGGAGGACAAACATCCATTTCAAGTCTTCATAATGCCTTGAGATATTATAGTATGTATATGCTCATCTAAATCAAGCCACTTAGGTTAATGTATGAAAAGTTTTGGAAAAAATAAAATATTATGCATATAAATGATAAACTAAAGGATTTTTTTCTAGGAATTACTGAAATGTGATTTTTCCTAACTAGATTGAATTTTATTGGTTTAAATGGTTATAACTATAAAGGATAGATAAATAAGTTTCATTCCTCAATATCGCCTTATGGACTAAACAATGAATGTATGTGGATGGATACATGGATATGGCACCAAATAATCTCATAACCAGTATTAAATTAAGATCATGATGAAGCTTTATGATTAACATAAAATCTATAATAAATAGGTGCATATGTTCTAATTAAAATGTACCTTTCATTTATTTTGAAAGTATAATACACTGATAGGAAATATGTATATGAAGTTGAAATATAATAGGTCTAATTAGGGAATTTTATTCTAGAATATCAGAATCATTAATAAGAAACTAAGTATATTCATCCTATTAATCTATCAAAGGCAATAGATTGGCCTTATATCCATCTAACCAATTATATAGACTATGATGATTCAGTACTATGAGGAAATATGATAATAATATTGAGGATGTGTGTTGATTTATTATCCAACATATGCATTCTAAAAAACTCTAATTAATTTAGTTATCCTTTTTCTAATTAAAGATAAGGATAATGATTATTTTCATCTCTAAGCATTTTGACATCTATCTCATTTTGTCCTAATTGTGAATAGCCTCCATGTTGAGATAGTAACCAATTGAAAATATTAGAAAGATAATGCCTAAATATTATTTGTATAAATAATCTATTGGTATTGATATTATTATAGTTAATTAATTTTTGAAACCCATATTAGTTTATAAATGAAGAAATCAAGATTATAGAGTAAGAAATACTAATGGTTTCCACTTCAATGTAGAAATACAAATGTTAAAACCTAAGTTCTATGAAACTATTGAAAACCAATTTTAATGCCTTCCTAATTTAAAAAAGAAGACAAATAATTTAATAAAATGACATATACCTTAATAATGTGCATAGTCCTACAATACACACTATGTGTATCCTTAGATATAAAAGACCTGAATCTTTGTAACTAATTTCCATTCAAGAGCACTTGTGCTAAAAATATGGATTTATATTAAGTAATGACATAATCAAAAAAATAATTATATTATCTTGTATGTTAGAATAAATCTATTTTGTTCACTATTAAATGGAAGAATCTTGGATATAAAATATCATGGATATGTATATATACATATAATGATCTATTATTTTATAATATTAATGTAAGATGGGCTTGGATATAATACAAATCCTTACAACCTATTGAGCTTGGTCATAAAGTGTATATTAATTAACAAAGCTCATAATAGTTTCTAGCATTGTGCATTTCTATCACATATCATATTCCTTGGAAATATATTTTTTAGCTACTCAAAAATGAGACAAATTTTGTGAAAAATACTTATGGGTTTTGTTACTTGCGTCTTTAGATTTCAATTGATTATGACCTTTTGTGGATCTACTATATTTGGGATATTTATATCATTTTCATTAATTCATTTTTTTCTTTGTAATCAATGCTAAAATATAACCCCTTCAACAAATTAGTTTACTAGTTAAATTACCTTTGAATCTTGTGTCTCAATTAATCCTTTCGTTATGTGGAATTAAGGACTTACTCCTCTATATTTATGCTTATTCATTTTTTTCCTTTATGGTTTTGGATTATTTTTTTAGAGATAACCTTGGTATTTCCTTAATTTCTTAGCCACTTGGTTTTGAAGTTGGCATGATTTCATTTCTATGCACCATTTTATAATGCCTTGATAAGCTTTCACTAAGCTAGTTTTTAAAGTGTTTGGTCACTGACATTAGGTACATGACTTATCTCTTTTCACATATCTTTCTACTTTACAAATATGTTCACATCTTGACCACCACTATATTATTTTATGTTTATTTGTGTAGTCAACTAAAACTACCACGTGCCTTTGATGTATCAAGGTATGAATTCATAAAAAATCTAATGAAATAATGCAACTTGACTCTTTAGTGACACTCGGTACCTTTTTTTAACTTTATTATAAGTCACCCATTACATGTATAAAGTTATAAGGTTTTAATGCATTATCATTTCATCACAACACAATGTTTCATATAACTTTATAGATTACAGACTTACCTTAGCCTTTCCATTCCATGTGTCATAGTTATACACACACGCAAGCCCGCATGTTATAAATCAATTTGGGATAGAGCTTGAGGCCTATGGGTTACAAGGTAATCATAACATTCAACTTATTGATTTTGCATTTAGTTAGAAAGTTTTGGATTGTGACTATCTAAATTCTAGTGAGAAGTTTGCAGGATTATAATTAGATCATGAGATATCACATGGAATGAAATGTGGTTTTGTATCAATATTAGGACCCCATAAACCTAGACCATGTGACATAATATATTAGTATCATGGATTTAAAATAGGGATTTTACATAAAGGTATCCTATGGGCCTATGAGATAATAATGTGTAGCCATGTGGATTGTCCATGTATCATCACAATGTAGAAACATCTTAAAAATGGATGTGATCCTTTCCAAATTTCACATGTCACCTTGTTATAGAATAAAAACAATTGAAAGGTGAAGTATGACTTATCCTCTACGAGCTTGTGACCTAGTCATAAAGTCACAATTTTCATCACAATGTTTTTTCTCATATTAGGGGTTAGGTTTACATTATGCACTTGAACAAGGTCATTAATATGTGAAATTATGGCACATAACATTAGGAACAAAGCTAATGGGACACACCATCACCCATTGAATATGGCTTGTGACTTGGTCAACCACATCAACCTTTGAACACCTGGTTAAGTTTGAGGACTATCCAAATTGTCAAATCATTAAAATACACCAATATATAAAAAATTATAGGCATATTTGTTCTCATTTAAATTAAATCACCTATGATTATTGAAAACCATAGAAAATAGACAATATTAAAACTTATGATCCATCCATTAGTCAGAGAGCTTAAGGGATATATTTATTTATGTACTTCTGCCTCAATAGAGTAACTAAATTAAATATTCCAATATCAAGATAAAACATGAAGGGAAAACTTGAGTGAATTGTATTTTGTACAACCATAACCCACATGTATCATATCATAGCCTGATGATAACCTTAATAAATAAACATTAATTTCATAGATCCTCCATATTTATATGAAATGATTAATGATGGATTAGAATTGTAATATTTATTGTTAAATATTAAGGATAGTTATTGGTTAATGTGTTGTTAAATAAGGTTCACTTAATTTAGTGAGTCATATTAAGTTAATTAAATGAAAAAAAAAATAGTTGGTTTTGGAAGTAGCACATGGAAAGGCACTACATACTAGTATCAATGTGAGGTTAAAAATATCTTATCCTTCAGGGAAACTTTGTGAATAAAAGTTATGCATGTAAAATGTAAATATGAACATTAAACAAGTAAGAAATTAATTTATTAACCATGTGATGACCCTACTAATTTTTT
This sequence comes from Torreya grandis, assembly GCA_037957365.1. NCBI lineage: Eukaryota > Viridiplantae > Streptophyta > Pinopsida > Cupressales > Taxaceae > Torreya > Torreya grandis. Next base: position 1,210,689 of record JARHVA010005268.1, on the reverse strand, counting down.
TTAAAGCAAAGGATATAAAATATCTAAAGTTCAGATGAATCCTTAGATCCAATGTTTTGAAATTTATATCTTCACTAAGTAAAAAGAGACCCTTATAATTAAATAAATATACCCTTTGATGGTTGTATGATAATTTGTCACATTTTGACCTTGATATCCTTGTGTTAATTAGAAAGATATATAGGAAGAGATTGTATAGGATCCTTGTTGCATCAATGTCTGATTGTGTTTAATCCCATGTTAGACTTAGATAATGATAAAATAATATGTTGGAAGCCTTGTTATTACATGATGTACTGTAGTCAATTTATAATAAACAAACATTTATCCCTAGATCTCACTTAAAATTTTAAATTATGATAATCCTTATTAGATGAATTGAATTTTGTATTGTTTAGATCAAGTTCATTTTAGAAAGGAACCTAAGTGCCTACTATTATTTAGGAGATGAAGACAATGTATTTATCTTGATCTTTATCTTGTTTAGTATTTAGCTACATACAAATTGATTATTTTTTATTACTAATTTCTTTTGAATGTGTTTAAATTTATTACCTTAATGAAATTATGAGATTTACTCTTGTGATCTTCAAATTTGACTATAATTTATTAGTAATCTCCTTTGGGTAATTTTGCCTTTTAATGATATTATTTACTCTTGATTTTTATTTTCCATGATTTATGATTTTTTTAGGTGGATTGAAGAAGAAGAATATTATTATTTTACATTATGTAAATATATTGGGTTCATCAACATTATTTACTACACATGACAAAGGCTTTTACTAGGGTGTGGGAGAGGTGGTTAAGTTAAATAATGGTGTTTTAGGGGGATATTGTATCATGCAAGGTAGAATTAATCCACTATAAAAAAATTTATTCATTTTCATACATGTGCCACATGGCACAATAACACTTTCATCTAAAGTTGTGGGTGATGGGGAGCATGTATTTATTGTGATGTTTTCCATCCTTGATTGATTAATTCTGACTTCATGCTATTGTATTTTTATCTCTGATTTACATAATTATATTTTATTAGTTTGATTTTATTTTCATTTTGTGCTTTATGATTTTCATTTTTTTAGCTTTTGAAACTAAATGAGATCATTCTTTCTTGCTGTTTGATTTAATAAATCATATTTATGAATGAAAAAGAGAATTTTGTGGATTCATGGCACTTTTACCCACTTGGAAATGGAAAAGGATATTATTTTGTGGAAAGAATAACATCTTAGGATGTAGTAATATCTTGAACTAAATTATAAAAAAAAATTATGTGATTGTTCTTATTGATGATGCTATAAATAAATTATAACATTATGTATGAAACTATTGGTTAATTATGATGTCATGCATAGTTGAACCCTATATGATTTAAACCCTTATTTTGGATAAAAATTATTAAAGTCTTGGTTACACATTTAAATGATTAGTAAAGGAGTATAATTTATTTATCATGGTTTTAGTGATGACTAATGGATCACACCAATTGTTATAGATAGAAGCTAAGTAAAAATTATTTTGACTTGCATCCGTTATTTATGAAAAAAGTGTCCATTTTCATTTTTGATAAAACAATAGATAAAATAATTAAGCATGAGTAAATTAATTCTTGGATAATTAATATTATATATCATAATTTAAAATTAGTGTAATGTATTGATGTGGACATTATTATATTGTGTGGTAGATCATATAGAATTTAATTTAATTACCCATGCTAATGGAATTAAGTGTCTACAACATTCTCCTATTATTTTGAGTGTGTATTAATTCTTTTATTATGAAATAACATTATTGGTGTCATGTGTATGTTAACTATGTATGTTTCTATCTATAAACTAAATATGTATATTGTTATGGTGATTATGTATGATGTTGTTTGTATACTAATCATATTTTATGTATATGATAATGTGTGCATGCTTATGGTATTCAATTTTTAGGTGAAATTTTATATTCATTATGCATATGTATGTTGTTCTTGAATGAATGATAATTATTTTGATTATTTTTTCAATTGGTGATGAGCATTTGGTCAATCAATTAATTGTGTATGACAATTCTATGGTTATGTATTCCATGAAATATCTATAAAATAATTTAATTACCCCTATGTTTAATGGATGTTTATGATATTATCTTTACTTATTATAATGATGGACAATTACATTGTGTTGTCTATGTAAATTTCCATATGTGTTATTGATGTTTTTTTCATATCATATTGTTAATTTAATGATAGACTATTGATTGACAAGTAAAATTTCCCATGTGTGATGTGTGTTTTATTTATATGATATTGTGAATGAAATGATGAACTATTTATTTTATATTTAAATTTCCTATAAAGATGTTTACTTTATAATATTTTAAACTGCAATGATTGAACTTACTAATGTATGATGTATGCTTGCTTAAATTATGTTCTTCACTATGTATTAATTTTATGTGTGAGGGATAATAATCTGATTTATTGTGTGATACCCCATAAAAATAAATTTATGTTTGAATCATTTATTTGATAACCATGATCTATATTCCAACTATGTTTTTTGATGTGACATAGGTTAGATATTCACTTGAGTTGATGATAATATGTCTGGTATTGTTTTTGATGTATCACTTTGTGTATCCACCAATACCTACCACTAAAACATAGATGCTGGTTAAAATGGATGTTTGATGGTTTTTATTCCAATCATAAGAACTTTTATAAAAGTTATTTATGAAATTTATGACTATGCTAACCCATGTGAAAGTTATATATTACTTTCATTCATATTATAGACACATAAATGAGATGGTATATTGATGCTATCATGTTTAAATATCACTAATATTAGATGGATGTATCTATAAACATACTTATTATTGAAAAAAGATCCTTGAGAAATTTTCATGAAGTAGGGAAGTATATAACACCCACCCTAGGGTCACCTTGATATAGGCACATGAATAAGTATTAATTGTGATAGGACCTATCAATATGTCATGTATTCATGATTGTTATCATGCTTTAACTTATATATCCTTTGGTGATATTATAATGGATAATAGAAGAGATTTTTTTTTTATTGATTTAATAAATAAGCATTTGATTAATGTGCTTTTAATTATATCTCTTCATACCATAGAGTTACTAATGTGCTAATATATGTTATATGTTTGATTTCATAACTATTT
>JARHVA010005268.1:1167500-1190000 GCA_037957365.1 Torreya grandis | reverse complement strand
TCCACTAATTAAAAATAATGCCTAAGCTCTTAACACAAATAAAAAATTTCATTAAATTATTTGGGATTTAGTCAACTAAGTTCATTAGGATCAATTATAATAGATTTTTCAATATTTTAATAATTATCATGAATAATTACATCATTTTTTGTAGCATTCTCATCACTAACATCATCTTTAATGTGAACACAATTTTGAAGAGTTACATCATTATATCGATAATCAATATTAATGTTATCTATTTTTAATAGATTAAGAGAATTTTCATATGCTCAAAAGGAATTCCAAAAAAATAAATTTTCACCTTAGAGATAGGGAGGATAAAAATTTATAGATTGGAATGAAAATGTTCGTGAAGAAAAATTAAAATGGGTGAAACTAGTCAAGAGTGTGTATGTTTCGTAGGATCTCAAATATACTGATCCTAGTAATTAATAATGAACAAACCACTAAGGACTCAAGCATTCCCATAGATTCACTATCCCATCTCATGGGATGTGTTGATAGTAACTTACCTAGGCTGATTTCTTATAGGTGTACTATAGAAATAAACAACCTAAGGTTTTCTATACATAAAAACAAAATCCTCAACATTTTTTTATATATTATGTGGTATGTGTATATTAAAATACAAAAATAATGACATATAATAGAATGATTATTGGGTAAATACCCAACACACCATTTCTTAAATATAACAGATGACTAGACTACCCCAAATAATAGCTCCATGAGTTCTCAAATTATTGGAACATAGTTTATAGGAAAATAAATAAGCAAATAATCAATTGAAGACAAATGACAAGTAGTGAATTCTAGTGTGAGTAAAGAATTTTTTCGAATGTCTATGGTGAAATATAAATAGGATAAAAATGGAATAAAGATGATTATATTTATCTTTAGTGTGTAGAAATCATAAATTCATCCAAAACCTTGTAACAAAAATTGACAAAGAAAGAAATGTTGAAAAGAGAAGAGTACATGTCCACCAATATATACTACCCTATTTTTGATAAAATAAAATAAATTTTAATGTGTTATAATATTTTTTAAACTATAAATATTAGAGTGATAAAGATATATAATATTCAACCATTTTACCTTGGAGAAATTCCTAAATGTAGAAAGTTTCTATTATAGAAAAAACACTAAGAATAAATATACATACTTGGCACAACAATCATGTTAGTTTTATTAGTGTATTAAATTAAAAATCATAATAATATAATATTGTATAGGATTAATATCAAAATCAATAAAAAATAATAATATGTATATGTCCATTATAAGTGGATGATAATGTAATGCATGCCAATCCATTGATTATGGACTAGTCATAGTTGAGTTTGGAAAACCACTGATAGAAAAAGATACAAGAATAAAAAATATGGAAATGAAAACTTAGATATATAATCAGAATATATTTATTGATAGATCTTTTCCATATGGATAAAGGAGTAGTGTACTCAATTTAGTTGATTGCAAACTTGCCTTGGTTGATTGTGTGTAAAAATTTATAACAACACCATTTAAACATGTGAATGTTACATAATATGAGATATTGAAATCAAATTTTGGTCATGTATAAATCAATATTTGTCTTCTATTTAACTTAAAATCATTAGGGAACTTTGATATCTTTAAAACTTCTAAGAAAAGAGGAGTGTAATTGGTTTCACTGACCTCAATCATCCCCTAAATGACTAGTCAATGCCTACGTATCCAATTTTCCTTAAATGGAAATAATTCCCAAATAGTTATCCCAGAAATTTAATGTGAGATTATATTTATTTAATTATTTATATGTATCTTAAATATGAATTAAATAATTTAAAAATTATAACTCTTGACATTATTTAAATGGCTCTTGACTAGGAATTTGGTTGCTCCTTGTCAATGATTAAGTCTTTTCACAAAATATAGTATATTTAATAAATGCGCAGAAGTGTATACACTTATACCAAGTGAATAGTAATTTCATATTGAGTGAATATCAAAATTTATTTAAATTTAAATGTTTTTAAAATTTACTTTATCCTACCATGTGAAATATGTGGGAAGACCCAAAAGGACATTTTAAATTATATAAAATAGATTTTATTTGGAAAAGGACATAGTCATTATAAGTGGAGAGGGGAACATTATACCCCTGCACACCTAACACAAACCTATATAAAAGGATAAAATATCATTTTCATATGTTTGAGATAATTTGAAGGTGATTTTAGATAATTTAAGCATATGACATTAAAAATTTATTGTAGTGGTAATGGAAATTTTTTGGTTTAAATGGAATATATATAAATGGATTATAGGAATGGAAAATAAGAGATGTATTTGTGAATAATTCATGTGCTTTAAAATATGTCAATAATTATTACTATCAATTATTTGTGACCATAATTATGTTTCTACACATTATATTAGCCCAACAAGAACTTGTATAACTAAGTTTAAGTATATACGAATATATTGTGTAAGATGCTTAATGAGATTAATTATTACTATAAAATTAATCCACTTAACTCTCCATCTATCAAACATTGTTTATAAATTAAAAATTAAATTATTCCTCATATTTAACCTAGTTAAGCATGTGAATAAATGCACTCCAAGGTATTTTGTAGGGAAATACCCAATAAGAAGACCTAATTTGTCAAAATTCCTTACTTATCTCAACCTTGGCATGTTAATAAATAAACTATTTTACTTTTCCAAATTGACATTTTATCCTAAAAGTAACTCAAAATTTTCAAAACTTTATTCAAATCCACCACCTCATTTATTATCAAGAAAAAAAATATTGTATCATACACAAAATACAAATGATTATTGAAGTTATTAGTTTCATTAGATTTAATTGATTTAATTTTAGTTATATTTTGTGTGACATTATAGTGTCCTATACCAATATAATTTGGATAAAAACACTATTTTTTATATATGGGGGTAAATAAAAGGGTTTTACAAAGCTCCCATAACCTATGTTAATAACTAAAAGATAGACAATATAGTTCCAATAAAAACAAACTTGAGAGAATACATTAAACAAGAAGGATTGAGGGGTGTAATACAATCATAAAAATTTAAGTAAAGAATACCCTAACCTTTAGCAACCCCAATTCAAGGAACCAACATATTAGATATCATACATCTCATCCAAGCAGGTGGAATATTACATTTATTATCTAAGTGTATAAACCATGGTATCCACAATTTCATGATGTTTTTTGAGGGTTTTTCATTGGTAGACTTAATTTTCCATTAGTACATATGCTTGGACAATCTAAATAATTCTAAATAGAAATTTTATCACTGATTTATTTATTGGCTTCTCTAGGTTTGATCTTAATGTCCTTCATGATTTCCTTATCCTTATCCTTAATTTTCCCCTTTAATCCTAAAATTTTTTTGAGTTAAATTCCCATTTCATAATCTCTTCCTTTAGTCTCCTAATAGCATGTATGTAATTTGAGACAATTTGGTTGGATTCTATGGAATGTTCCTCCATTTTGATTTGGATCTCTATGATATGTTTATCTAAACCTTTTAGTTAGATATAATTTTTAATTAAATTAGGTTGAGTTGGAATAATATATTTTTCTCAAATTTACTCACTTTATTATTGATGGAAGAGTTTTGTTATGAAATGTCAACCATTTTATCCCTATATTACTTTACTCTTTTTTGATAAAATAAAATATTATTAGTCATGCCTTTTTTGATTCCATTTTATTTAACAAAGTATCTAACCTTTTTCCTTTAATCTAGATATTTTATGTAAAATGGGTGAGTATTTCTTCACTGTCATCTTCCTCATCATTAGGACAATCCTTTTAAACATTGATCAAATAGAACCCTTAAACATTCCCTTCTTCATTATCATTATTTAGCATGGTTAGTTTAGTGGTTAGGATAATTTAATTAATCAATAGGAAATTTATTTCTTAGTGAATAAACTATCATTTTTTTAATCCTTATAGTATATGATGGTACTCTCCAAGGAGATTAACAGAAATAAAGGTAAGTTAATCATTGAAATGTGTCTAAAATGGTTTAACTAAATGAAATGGTGTGAATATATGAACTTATACATGCATTAAATATTTTAATATTACATGAGATAAAGACATATTTTATTCCAAGAATTATGTAGGCATGTACAAAGTTAACCAAATTCAGTCTAGTGAATTATTTCTTTAGTTTTGAAAGAATTTTAAACAAACTCCTTCAAGTTACTTATATCCTTAAATTACTTTACCAAATATATGGGCATACTATTTACCTTAAAATTGTTCTATTTGATAATTTATAGAGTAAAACCCATCAAATTCACTACCCTCTCATTCCTTACCTTCACAAAATAAAATCACAAGCATGCATCACATTTGCAAATTATTTTAATAAAAGGAGCCAACCCACCTTTTTGAATTTTTTAAAACATTATTTTGTTTTATTTAATATTGATTCATGACGGAGATTCAACTCACACTCTATCTCTACCAATTAAATCTGAAATAACAAGGTCATTCCTCCAATTTTAATGATTTAGGTCCTCCCTACCACACTTAGCAATGAAAAAATATACTGGTAGGAAAATTCTCACCACATAGATGCATTCAATATCTCTCACCCACTTGGGATGAATTAATTGTAATGGTTAATTATTTAAGCAACATTCCATCACATCCCTTTTCACTAAAATGATGAAGATACTACTTGCAAGGATTTACCACCTTCACGTGGTATCTTCCCACAAAGAAGATGATCCTCCTTTTAATATTTTAATAAAATAAAATAAACAGGATAAAAAAGGGCCCATAGGGATAAATTTAGAAAAAATTCCATTTTTTTAGATTAATGATTTATTAAGATTCTAATGTTACAATTTAAATCAGGTAACTTTATTTGTATAACAATGTTTTAGCTAGTAACCTGTTATTTTCCAACCAATATACACAAAAAATTACTTTCCAATAAGTATGAACTATAATTTTGATCTCAAAATTCAACATTAGATCATGAACATCCATAATTATTTTTAAAATAGACTATCTCAAGAATTAAGACCCTTAAGACAATAATATTAATTGAATCTCCCTTGATGATAACATTCTTAATCTAAATGTTTTTAGCCAACTAGATACCCCACAAGGATACTATGGATTCATTGACATGCCTAGTTTGATGACTCATAAGACTAGAATATGATGTAAACATGTCAACCTTAGAGTCTCTAATGACACCCCCCTCTTGCCTCATCTAGGTTCCCTTTGGTTACCACATTGAAATTTCACTTGAACCAATCTATTGGTGGATATTTATATTTAACATGTGTCCTTTAAATATTGTTATTGAACACATCATGATTTTATGATAAACTCAAGTAATAGTTACATAAGATACTAACTCTAGATTCTAAAAATAATTGTAATAATCCTTCCAATTTTCTTTTATAGCTTCAGATATTCATCCACCCACCTTGGGTGATTTATATTTTATATTCTCATTCATTTTAACATTTGTTTCCATCCACAAATCCCACAGGATGTGTGGGAGATCCATCCTCCAAAGGAACTTAATGGCTAGAAAATAACATGGGAAAATCCATTGAGCAACTAAATTTAACACTTTATTATGGATAACCAAGCTAGGTTGTAGAGATTAAGGATAAACTATTAAATTTTGGTCTCAAAATAACACTGTAGATGAAGGTGATGGAAAATCTCATAATATTTATCACACTTGTTAGGGCTGGAAAATCCTATCTTCATAATATTTTCTAACATGAGGATCTAGTCTTGTGATACCAACCTAATAAATAAGTTGACTTTGTGCATGAGTTTCATAATCTATAATGAGATCCACAATAATCCTTCCTTCTTAGGTCCTATATCCACAAGATATCCCATATTTATCGTGTAACCTATGTGCTCTTTAGAATACCATGTTATTTCATCTTCTTTCACCACATGACAAATGTGTGTAATCCTTAGATTTAGATTGAGGATATTCAAATGGTGATTTATTTTAGTGTCATATATGTATAATGTTAAAGTTATACAAGATTTCCCTTTATCAGTGGTGACCTAATAATATTTGAATTCATACCTAGTGATTCTCTTCAAATTTTATTTTTTCTCTTTATATGGGGATCTCTAGTTTAGGTGGTAGTCCTACATTCAATAATCATCCCAAAAGAATACATTATTTCCATCACCAATGTTCCATTCCAATCCCCTACTCATAACTTCAATACTTTTGACAACAATATTATAAAATGAGGAATCATGTATAGTGAAGTCTGAAGTTAAGAAATGATAGAAATTCCATACCTTCATATATTTATTATTTATTATCCTCACCATAAAGATCTTTTAGTCATAATATTCCATCCCATTTTGGCTATTAATGTTTTGTTCTTTATTTTAATATTTATCTATCTGAGACCTCATATGTCCTTAGGAAGACAAATTTTATCCCAAGATACTTTAGGTATTCTATTATTTCCCTCTATACCTAACAAAAAAAATCAATTAGATTTGTTCCACTCTCTATGCCACTTTATAGGGAATTATGAATATTAAACTAAATATATTGGTAGATTTTAAAGAGAAAAATTTACCACCTTTACCTTTCCTTCTTGGGTTAGAAGGTTCCTTTTCTAGCCCACCATTTTTTCATGTCCTCTCAAGCATATAATTATAGCCACTAGAGTTCATAATTACTTTAAAAATAGACATTCCCAGATAAATTCAGGGGTGTTATTGAGCTTAGAATTAAAAGATGTTATCTATCCTTAATTTTATCAACCCAATGTTATTGATAACTAACATATAACTTTTATAAATTTTTGATACATTGGTTAATCACTTCTTCATACACTCTCAATGTTTCCTTGAAAATATTAGCTTCCCTCACAACCATTTCCACATGAAAAAACATGTCATCAATAAATTATTAATGGATATAGGATAAAGGAAAAGGGATATTTTAATATCCTTTAGAGCCTACTAAGATATTCCTCTCTCAAATTACCTCCAAGGATAATGCATAAGTAGGGAGATAATTTATCTACTTACAAAAACCCACTTTCTATTTGGAAGAAGCCTTTTGGGAACTTGTTGACTAAAAACAATTTATGTTAGGAGACACAAAATCAAAATTATCTTTCATAAAATGATGTTGTATACCTAACCTTTCTGATATTATGTCAAAAAAATTACAAGAAGCCCACTCATAGGATTTGTTCATATCAATTTCAAAGAACATAAATGGCCTAAAAGTGTTGCTAATATAATCAATCAATTTATGCAATATAATAATTCCATCATGTATATACGTAGCAATCATAAATGCCCCTTGTTATTTTTAAATTATCTTGAGGATCAGGAATTGGAAACTCAAAATAATATTCTTATAAAAAGTCTTGTAAATTATTTTATAGATGCTAATTGGACTAAAATCCTTTATTCATCTATCCCACTCTTTCATGGGTATAAGGACTATAAAGGTATTTTTTGGCTCCCTAAGAACATAACCTACTTCAAAAAATTCAATCACTACTACCATCAAATTCTCTTGGAAAATTTACTAACATATTTGGAATAAAAATGGGGAAAACCCAACATGACCTAGGGCTTTATCTCCTTCCATAGTGTTGACAAAAAATTGAAATTCTTACAAATTGGGGGATTTAAGAACTCCGCATAGTTTTATTGAGAGATGAAAGCAAAGAAAAAGGTTTAAAATGGCTTCCTTGGAAGAGACTGAGTATTCAATTCAGTAAGCAAGTTTATAAAAAAATATTCTTCTATAGTTTTTATTTACTCTTCATCCTTTTTAAGATATCTATCTTCATTAATCAATTTACAAATTTTCATGTTACTCCCATACGAGAGAGTGGATAGGTGGAAAGGTTTCTTATTATGGTTACCTTCCTAAAGCCAAAGGCTCCTCAACTTTATCCATGAAAATATTTCATCCTTATATTTAAAATTAAGAATTTTTTTTAGCAAAATATTATCCTTCAACTATTTCTCTTGATCAAGTCCCATCAATTGAATCTCCTCCTCCAACAAAACTAAATATTTCTCTATGGCCTTAATATACTTTAAAATGTTCCTGAACACCTCCTTCTCATTTTTTATTACTTCAATATTTAAAAATTAAATATTTTTGTATATATTATACACATATAATCTTATAACATCCATCTTCTACCACTCCCAAAGGATAGGTGTTGAATCAACATCTTATCTAACCTAAAGGGATGATCCCTTCCTCTGTTCTAATTAAAAAAAGTGAATAATGAAGATTATGGTATGAATATATACTTGGGATGGAGGGGAGAGAGTAATTAGAGTTGAAAAACCATATAAGGGTATAATATATCTAGTCAAACTTTAATAGGTTTATCACCTCATGTCCTGTTGGACCACGTGAATCTTGACACACTAAGAGTGAAGTCCATGAAAACATTGATAGAATTGAAATAATTGAAATTTCTCATGTTGTTCATCAAATATTTAGACCTTCCTTTTTTATGTAAAGGGGTGAAGGGGTGGTAAAATCACTTACAACAACAATTCTCATTATTTTTAGTTCATCTTAAAATTACTAGTTTCCTTCCATTGAATTATTCTAGCCACTACAAAGTTAGGGGCATAGATATTAGAAAAGATCCAATTAAAATTATTATCTTTATCATTTATAAAGTAGTAATTTTTATTAGGCATTTTATTTCTTATATAAAAAATATTGGGCTTATGTTTATTCATCACACTTATGACCAACATATGCTTATTCAAGTTATTCAACACTCTAACATTACATGATGGAATCTTCATTTTTTGGTCAATTAGGTAATTTTCCATGATATAATGTTATATGATTTCCTTTGGAAACCTTATTTATTATTTATCTATGTCTAAAAATTTATTTTTATTCTATTCCTTTACCCTTTTACTCCTCTCCTACATCATATCTCTTCAATTTATTTTTTATTTTCCTTATATTAAAGTTCTAATCCCTATTAGTCACTTAACTACCTTATTTTGAGGTTAGATATAATGAATATCTTACTATCTATTCGTCCTCTAATCCTTCAAACTTTTATCCTCCTTATAAGGGATTAATCCACTTAATATCAAACCTTTTAAAATAATTCTCCTTCCTCTCTTACATCATCATTGTAATTCAGGATTCTTAAATCTTGTTGTCTCTTGATTCCTCCTCATTATCATTAACTTCTCCTTGGGTTGGGATCTCACATGTGTATTCTATAATTAAAATGTATGGAGTTTTAAGAATAGGTTTTATTCAAATCTCCTCAATTTTGTTCTTATTACAATTTTATAGTATCACTTTAATGAGTCTTTCCTCTTTTTAATACAAAGTTTTCTTACCCTCAACAACTTGGAGCTTCAAATTCTTTGGGCGTTCTTCACTTCCTTATACTAGATTATTTTAATTTCCTCATTCCTCCTTATAATATTATTATTTTCCTAATTCCATGGTTTCATTTCCTTCATCCACATGTAATTCCAACTCCTTTGGATGATCATCTCTATCTATCAACATGTTAGTCTTTCATCCTTCTTCCTTCTCTATTTCCTTAATATTATAATGTGAATATTTGAATAGTTTTCATAGTTTGTTGAGACTATGAGATAAATAATTTGACAATTAGCTTTAAAATGTATTAGATATCCTTCAAAAAATTTATAAGACACAATCAATATGTATTAACACATTTGAGATCATAATGTTAGCCACAATGCAAAAAAAAAAAAAAAAAGGTGATTATGATGTGATTTTGTATTTTAATCCATAAATCTTACATGATATTTATTTGACATATATAAATAATTAAATATTTATAATTATATTTATATAATATAGATCACTTTTTAAAATTAATAATAATAATAATAATAATAATAATAATAATAATAATAATAATAATAATTATTATTATTATTATTATTATTATTATTATTATTATTATTATAATAAATATTATTATTATTATTATTATTATTATTATTATTATTATTATTATTATTATTATTATTATTATTATTATTATTATTATTATTATTATTATTATTATTATGTCAATAGGTGTTGAGCTACTAGATTGAGCCTTGAATTTCATTTCTAATTAATGGATGATAATGGATGTTGAAGGGTGAATAGGACTCCATCACCCTGCTTATTATGAAGGATAAAGAGTTTTGAAAACTAAATTATTTTCTATTAGAGACATAATGGAAATTATAAAAAGGTGATTGATTAATAAATTTGATCAATGGTGCTAGTATCTTATGTTCTATACTATCAAGTCCCCTATCCAAATATGTATCCTGATATGTTAAATTACATTTATATATTTTTGATGGATTTAAGTATGTGTTTAGGGATACATAGTATCATATGATTATTTGTTAAACAAAAGTAAGGGTTGCATTAATAACAAACTTGTGTGTGTGTGTGTGTGTGTGTGTGTGTGTGTGTGTGTGTGTGTGTGTGTGTGTGTGTGTGTGTGTGTGTGTGTGTGTGTGTGTGTGTGTGTGTGTGTGTGTGTGTGTGTGTGTGTGTGTGTGTGTGTGTGTGTGTGTGTGTGTATACTTATATAGATATGTATATATATGTATGTATGTGTATCTCTCTCTCTATCTCTCTCTCTCTCTCTCTCTATATATATATATATATATATATAGAGAGAGAGAGAGAGAGAGATAGACATACATACATACATACATACATACATATATATATATATATATATATATAAATATATATATATATATATATATATATATATATATAGAGAGAGAGAGAGAGAGAAAGAGAGATAGATAGACATACATACATACATATCTATATAAGTATATATATCTATACATATATACACAGAGATGCATGTATATGTATGTATACATGTACATACATACATACAGACATACATAAATACATACATCCATATCTATGAGTCTAAGTGTATGGAATTGGGGGTCTAAAAAGTGGACATTATTTTGTCTAAAATGTGAATCAATCATTATATATATGGGGGTAAGTGTAGATAATTTGGATTATTGAAAGTGGATATTATGTTCTCTAAAACATTAATCAAATGTAAATATGTGCATTATTTTAAAATTATGGATATGTGTTAGTTGAACTAGGCTTTTGGTACCAATGAACCTATAATGTGTATGTGTTATTATTGAATTATTTAAAAAATGTTGAAGCATTTCATTTCACTATTAAATTTTCTTAGCCTATACAAATGTGTCCAACTTCATCAAAACAAACCTGACATTTTACCCTTCTACCCTTTCAAAATTTGTTGAAATATAATGAAAATCTCATTTACTGAGATATAAACAATTCTACATAAGAGGAGACGTAAGTAAATAAATCTTATTCCAGTTAAAAAAATAGTAGTTTTTATTTGTATTTTGAAGTTGTTCATCCTATTGACCTATTCACATGAAAAAACAAATTTGGAGAATTCAAAAAGAACCAAAAAAACCACAAAATCTTCTTAACCCTCCTAACCCTCATAATAATATTACAATTCCACAAGACCCCGCAATTAGTCAAGATGATTTAAGCACCCATATATAGTGTAAAATGAAATAATAGTTAAGGAAATAATTAATATAATGAGGGATCCTAGTTCATCCAACACCCATGGTACATCTTTGAAAAATACATTAGAGTCAATACTAGGCAAATCTAACTTGATAACGGGTCAAATTGATAGTTGGGTAACTTATAGATAGATATGTAGGCTATACAATACTAAAATGATATTAACATTTTATGTGATTGACAAAATTTGTAAAATATTCATTGATACAAGAACCAATGCACCTCCTCTATTATCATGAAAATGGTTCACATTCTATTGATGCCAACATGAATTTATAAGATACAACTTTTAAAACCAATGGTGGATGGTATTTGATCACATGCCTAGTAAAATAAATGATGTTCCTTAAATTATTTTTATCAAAATATATTTTGAGTGTATACTCAATGAAATAAATACTTATTTTATCTACTAAGAGTTGTAGGTTTGAAGAAAATGTCATTCATAGGATTTATTAGGTGCAACTTTCGAACCTTATAAGACTGTGGTATTCCTTATCCAAAATCCATGTATACCTAGAACAATACCTTCTATAGTGAATGAGGATGTACATATTGTAATTTTTGAATTTAGTTTAGGCAATTATTGGCAACTTTGTTTTGAATTTGAGTCAACCTTCCCATAATTATTTTGGAGTGGGTGGAGATGGGGATGTTTTAGATAGCATTGATGCTTGACTACAACATATTAGATCATTCTTGTGGTGTTGTATCAAATGGACCTTAAAATGAAGAAGAGGATTCCTTGATATGGAATTATGGTGGTGCTTCCAGGGTAATATATCATATGGTTCTAAATGAGGATTTTATGACACATACATTTAGATTGGACACATGAAATTCACCTTTAAGGGTAAAATATATATTTAATATGTTTCCCCCTGCCAAAAAAATATTTAACATGTTAAATTTTAGATATATCTATATATAAAACATAATAATTAATTTACAAAGGAATTTAAATAATGTTTGTAATTTTTATGTTTTAACAAAGACAATCCAATCATTTTCACATCTAGATTATGCACCATCATATAATGCATATATTATTGTTACCCAATAATGTATATAGTTATATAGGTAATTTTTATTGATATTATTGTCCATGTACATGTATTTACACACACACACACACACACACACACACACACACATTATATTATTTTTATTTAGTTGATGACCACAATGGATACACCTCCATCTATACAGGGGGAAAAAACATAGGCATTGATTTTATAATTTCGTTTGTGTGATGACCCCAAATGTTTTTGATGTCCTTAGAGTTTATTGGACGAATTTCTTACACTACACTTATTTAGTTACTTGGGTTGTTATTATTTTTAGCATGCTTATTTAATTTAATGATTGTCTAGATGACATTAAACTAATATATGTTTGTATTTGATACTTATATTAAAAAGTTTAAGATGTTGATATAATGTGTTACAAACATTATATGTTATGTGGGGTTATTCTGACACTAATGATTATATTATGTTCATTACAAAATTATATTTATATATTATTAGTTGTTTAGTTATTAGATTACATTGTACATTTACATTCATATACTATTGATGTATCATTTCAGTGGTTACAAGAATAGAAAATTAATTGATATAGGTTTGATGTAAAACTCTATAGTAGTGGACAAGAAAGAGTAATATATAATCTAGTCGATCATTGAGATAAATTAATATGAGCCTATGATGTTCGAGTTAGTCAACTTTACATTTGTTTGATTAATTCATTTTATTTATATCTATTTATTTTTAGTTCTTAT
The DNA here is from genome assembly GCA_037957365.1 of Torreya grandis. Taxonomy (NCBI): domain Eukaryota; kingdom Viridiplantae; phylum Streptophyta; class Pinopsida; order Cupressales; family Taxaceae; genus Torreya; species Torreya grandis. Next base: position 1,176,556 of record JARHVA010005268.1, on the reverse strand, counting down.
CATTATCTTCATGCTTTAAATAATTTTTTTACTTCATCTTGAGGACTTGGTTGGTCAACTATTTGTTTATATTATTTTTTAAAACAGGGATTTTAAGTTGTTTTGGTCATGTGGATTGACATTTCATCAAAAAGGACATTGGCACTTGCCTAGATCAAGGGGTGTTCAATAGTCATGATTATTTTTATATTGATATTGGTTATTATTAAGGTCTTGAAAATTGATATGATTTTAGGGATGACTCAAAACTCAAGCACAAACCCATCTAGTATCTTGGAATGTGTAGGTCCCCAATTATAAACCTCTTGTAATTATCCTTTCACACTTGGGTAGTGTTGAAAATAAGGATGAAAAACCTAAAAATATGTCATTATATCTAGGGAAGGGTTTAACATTGGAATGGACTAAACATAGATAATGACTTTAAGACATAGATAGAGGGTATGGTTAACTATCTTCTACTTCTGGCTCTACCTAAACCAAGGTGAGATGAACTATAGGGTAGCTTACTCACATGGAGGGATAATACAACTCAATCATCATGGGGATTATTGACACACAAGAACATAAATCTAACAAATGCATAACAAATTTTTCTCTCTCCATTCATGAAAAGTTATCACATGAAATGAACAAATGCTTTAAGTTAGACACAAGCTACTAAAGATAGATGGGAAACTGATTTCAACCTTCATTTCTAAAGAAAATTTCAATAATAGAGGGCCAAATATAAGATTTTAATGGTATAATTTAAAGCACAAAACATAGATACATTTTAGATATGAAACATTTATGTATCCATAGGGAAAAAACACTCATGATATGCAATAGGGTGTATTATTTGTAGGATATGGTAGGTAGGACAAGTTAAGTAGTTATAAAAGAGTTTTGTGGTGGTTTTCAAATAGTAGGAATTATTTCAATAGGCATGACATCATTCATTTGCAAAGATAAAAATGATTGAAAGACAAGGTAAGGAAATTGTCAGGAATTATTTGCATCCATTGGTACCAATACAATGAAAATACTTAAATGATTTTTAAAACCTTAAAACATGCATTGCACTTTCTCCTATCAAATCCATAAACTTAGGATGCCCTTAAAAGGTTATCAAAAACACATTTCCAAATCATAATGCAGAAAGGAATTTAAAACTTAGATATGTGCCCAAAATAATTGCCACCATTGATAAGCATAAACTAGATACCCAATAAATAGAGTATGTAAAATATATTATTATATTTCATTGATAAAACCTAGCATAAAGCATAGTTTTTTTCCATTAACTTATAAATAAACCTTACATACATCATTATTTAGAATGTGATCATGGGGAGAAATATGGCGAGTTTAATTTGATACAGGGGAGACATAGACATTCTCTCAAAGCTTGCTAATAGATGTATAGCTACAACCAGCTTAGTAAGAGAGATAAGAGACACACAATAACGATCCCAAAATTTAAAAGAGCCTATGACCTAGGAAAATTGACAATAACCATCAACCTTGAAAATATGACAAGCCCTATTTTTATATAAATTTCTCACTCCATTTTCAATTTGGAATATTGAAAACTTGTAATCATATGTAAATTTTTATTAAGATGCTCTAGCTAGAAGATTCCCTTTGTCATGCCTAGAAGCTCCTACTCTTCCAAGGTAATGATTTGAGCAACTACTTACCCTTATCATAATGAATATCTCATACAAGCCTTTGATCTCCTTGATTGGATGTTTATTTCACTTTGGCTTAAGGGAAAAGATTCACTTGAGATCACTAGAAAATTTTGTGCAGTTCTGTTTCTCCTTGTGCATGTGAATAAACTCACATTGCATTGTAATTATATAATTAGAATACTACAGCTATGATAGAGGTAAATAAGGATCCATGGTAGTTTAAAAAATATTCTTGAAATGGCCCACCTTGGTCTCATAAACACTATAACAATCCTCTCATGGATATATTTGATATAAGCAAAACACTATAAATGCAATGATTTAGCTTATGTTTTAACTTTTAAATCTTTTACTTCTACATGCCTTATCCACATTTTTTTCCCTTTTGAATTTTTAGGCTTTCCACCAAAATTTATAATGTTTAAGTGAATTATTTTATCCCTTTTTGCATTATGCATAACTTTGGGTCCCATTTGTATTTTTCACCTCCTTTATATGGTAGGATTTCAGACCCTAACTATAACTTTGCATGTTGCTGGAAATCTAGAATTTAGATGCGAATTAAAAAAATTCAAATTCAAAACATGTAATTTGGAGTTGTAGTTCCCCTCAAAGGTTCTGTTGTGGACTTACGAACTTCAAGTGTAATTTTTAATTTTTAATTTTGTAACTTGTAATTTGGATTTGCAGTCGCCCTCAAAAGTTATGTCATGTAATTACGAGCTTAAAATGCAATTTTCAATTTGAAAAAATGAAAAATTACAATTAACCTTGAAATTTATGCTTTGACTTTGACCTCATGTTGACTTGCAGGTGGTGGACATCTGAGTGCAATTTGAAAATCGCAAATTTGTAAAAAATGCAAAATTGCATTTTATTTTGAAATTTCCTAGAGATATCAATTTGAGTTGAATTACTCTTGTATCCATAGATAATAATCTTAAACAATATCAGTGAATTGATAATAATAAATTTCCTTTTTCTAACAGAACTACTGGTTGAGAAAGTTCATCTTCAAATTCATCACTACTTAGATCTCTAGCCATGCACATAGATGAAAATATGCTTTATATGTAGCTTGAAAAAGATATTTCATCCATTATACATTTGATTTATTGTCTTTGAACTAAAAAATCACTATGTTAGATGATTCCAATGCCTTTTGAAGATTAAAAATCTTATTACTTATGGCCATAAATTTTTTTGATCCTCCAACACTTGTAAAAGGGATCTCTAAAACTTGTCATACACTCATGCTATAGGATCTCTAATATGTTTGAGAAATTATATAATCTAAGATATAAAAGTATGACCCAACAAATATTAACCAACAAGGTTGCCATTCTATAAAAAGATTACTGATCCCCCTCCTCTAAAAGAAAACCATAACATCGCCTTCAAGATCTACTATATGTAAAGATGTGAGTCAGATTCTATAATTTTCACCACATAACCCATCATTCCTTCCACATTTTTCATCAAGAATTGCTAAAAGGTTCATAACCCAAGATGGTCCATCATTTCCATTTGATAATGATGGAAATTATAAACATTATTTACATGAATGACCATTTGAAATTGAACATAATTACTTGATAGATATGGAAATTAATGAAAGTTACAAAGAGATTTAAAATTATCTAGAAAATGTTTTTGATGCATCAACCATATCATCTCTTAAGATGTTTCAGAATCTAAACCTTCTATAGCAATTTTATCATGCCATATCTCTTGACTATTTGTTTAGGGAAAGAAAACAAAATAACTCTTTCATAGATTTTCTTTATTTAAATAATGGCTAAGATATCGAAGGAAGTGTATACAATGGTTGAGTCTCCATTTTGTATTGAGATGATATATGGAAATTGTTTTTTTCTATAGATTTACACCAAAATTTGTGTCTTATAAATTATTTCCATCTAATAAAGTCAAGGAAAGAAAAGTACCTATGGTTTGGATTAGGATGAATGAGTCCATGGATTCCAATTCAATCATTTCCAGTTCATGTATAAAGATTCTTAGTACCCATGTAACCTCAGAAATAATTAGTAAATTGGTCTAACACTAGGAATAACATGATTTTATTCTCAATGGAAGAATGCAAAAATGACAATTCCTATGATGCATCTCACTTTCCTTCTTTAACCCATCTTCGCCTCTTATATGCACCTAACCCTACAGACTCTTTGCTTTCAAGTGGATTGTGTTATACTAAATGGTGTTTCTTAGTCTATAAAGGATACATGGCATTATTTATTCCTCTATTGAAATTTTTAAACCCTATGCCCTATCTCTTTATTGGTGGGTTTCATAGAATAACCTATAATTTGAAATTTGTGAATATGTGTTTTTTATTTTGACTCTCGATATTTGACACTTCCATTATATTTACATGACATGTATGGTAGGTTTGGGGAATTGAGACACATTTTGTAATTTTCAATATTGAAAATTTGAATTTTACCTTCATATTTTTTCCATCTATTTTAATAACATCATTTGCCCTATCATGAACATTAGAAGTTAACACATAGTCTATAATTTAAAAATATAAAAAAGTTGTTTTCCACTTCAAAATTTCAGCCAACCACTCCTTTTTCCATGTTGATTTTCTTTTTATCATGGGTTCCAGATATGGGAGATCATATTGCAAGTTAATTTTTCAAAACTTGCTTTTGGCATGTGTTTTTCCCATTGAGATCTTTGTAAGATTTGGAAATAAGATTTCACTTTGTAATTTTTAAATTTAGAATGTTGATTTTGGTATTGAAAACTTTTCCAACTCCCATGTGTACCCATGCCTTACCATTTTAAGACATTGATATGTTTTATTAAATCTCCACATTGACATTGCATTTTAAAATCTTCATTTTTAAAATTTTGCAAATTCAACATCCATGTGGACCCCTTAATCCTTCCAGGTCAACCTTGCCCATGACATGACTTAAATTTTTTTTATTGATTTGTCATTTCTTGCATCATAATTTCAAATTTTTTAGTTGTGTCCTATTGTAGGCTTATCCTCCACATTCACCTGTATAATTGGGAGATTTGACCACACTTTGCAAGTTACATTTTCAAGTTTTTTTTCAAGTTACTTACCCCACGAGGATCTCCCACAGACTTTGGAGTTCCATTTGAAATTTACAATATTACAAACTTGTAATCACCCTTGAGAATTTTTCCACTTCAAAGTTATTTACAATATAAATACTAAACATATCCCCTTTTAGCATTTAGTCATTTTTTGAATTTTTCTAGCTCACTCATGATGTAGACCTTGTAATGCCACTTAAAAAATAAAAAGTTAAGTGTTAGTTGAAACTGGGATTACATAGGGTTTACTCATCATGAACATGAGATCATGTTTTTTTAACTCAACTGAATATACTTGCATATTGGTGTAAATAATTAAAAAATTTAGGAACATACATCTCAAAAATAAGACACAAATTATTGAATGCAAGTTTAGGCACTAACAATGGTTCTCACCTAGGAATGTATAACCTATCTGAGTGTGCAAAGAACCCCATAAATTAAGACTAAGTACCAATCCCTTGGGAAACAGAGTCAACACTTTAACAACTTCATAAAAAACACAAATGTAAACCCAATTGGACAAGCAAAGACTGATAAAAAAATATTAAGAGTATATAAAAATGAACACATGACAAAAACACAAAAAGGAACTGTACAAACAAGGCTTAACATAGAGATTAAACAAAAAAATAAAATTTAAAGTACCATTAATATACACAATCATGGACTTAGTAAAGAAAGTGTTTTAGATATATGCCATTAAATGATAGCTCCAATATCTCACCATCTAGGTCTCTCAAGAATAATGTGTTTTTGCAAATTTTATAGTCAATAGAATAAGGGCCAATCCATAAGCCATCAAATTTTCCATGATTACCTTTATCCTCATGCTTGTTCTCCCAAAGTATAACCAGATCACCTACCTTAAAATTTATTATAGTGACCTTCCTATCAAATATTCTCTTGAGTCTTTCCTTGAACTTTTGGTGTCTCTCATGGTCGGGTTTTCTAATTTTATCAAGCTCAAAAATTTGGTTCATTTTGCCTTCATAGTGTTTTGTTTCATCATCTTCCTCAATATGTTGCATGAATTGATAGGTTGGAAAATGTAAATTCATGGGTAAGAAAACTTGTGATCCATAAATGAGATCGAAAGGGCTTTTACCTATAGCTCTCTTAGGCAAAATAGTATCATGACAAAAATCAAATGTTAACTATTCACCCCACTTATTTTTGTTATCTTGAAAGGTTCATCTAATGATTTTGAGTATGTTTTTTTTTACTATATTTTGCTTTCTCTTTCTCCTGAGGGTTGTAATTGTAAGTGTAATTCAATGTGATCTCATATTCTTTACATAATGCCACAAAAGGTTTAGTTATAAAACTCATGGCATTATCATCAATTAATTTTACAGGAACACCAAATCTATAAATAATATGATTCAACAAAAATTACATAATCACTTTATGTTTAGCCTTCTTTTTAGGGACATCCTGAACCCATTTCATGAAGTAATCAGTTGAACCTATTATCCATTTATGTGCAATGTTTGATTAATCAATGATTTCCCCAATGAAATACATTCCATATTGTTTAAATGGGCCTTCAATCATTATAGGTTGTAAGGTAAGAGAACTAGAAGTTTTCAACCTTTCAGCAAACTACTGACATTTCTCGTGTTTTCTAAAATTATGTGCAACATCCTTGAATAGTGATGGCGACTAGTAACTAGCTCTTCAAATTTTAAGAGGTGTGACATTAGGTTTAAATTGGCCACCACATACTCCACTATGGAAGTCTTCAATAAAATCAATAGTTTTTTCTTCTACTAGGCATGCAAAAGAGAATATTGATGATTCATATTTTGAATTTTAAACTATGAACCTAACCCTACAATTCTATCATGATAACAAATATTGAATGCATAAAATAAATATAATAAATCTCATACATCATTTTTATATTAATTTAACCTTTTATTTATTATGGTGTAAGCATTATGAACCTACTTAACCACTAACTCAGATCACTATTTACAATCAGACATCTAATTTCATGTTCACAAGTAATTCGTAAACCAAGTTAGAGTGACTTATAACTAGTAGTATTATTCATGCACTCAAAGGATAACTTGAAAGAAAACTATAAATATTTCTCATTAGGGGAATAAAATAGAACCCCAACTCCATTTCTAAGATTGGGGTAAGCCTCATCAAATTTTTTTTCCAAATGTCACCTCTTTTGTCAAACCCAATATCAAAAACAAAAGGCTATTCAATAGCATACACATTCTCAATGAAGTTACTAGACTCCACATAAATGTAAAACATCTCATGTAGAACATGTTTAGGATCTTGAAGTTCATACAACATCTTGGCTCCCTATGAAGTTTTACTATCTTACCTTCCAAAATAATGGTGGTGTAATAAAGGTCCATTTACACACTTCCACCCATACTGGTAGCTAAAATTGATGATAGTAGCATCCCCCATTTAGGTAGGAAACCTAGAACTACCACATCTGTATTCAAATATTTTCATGGATGAACTGCCAACTGCACTACCAACCCTTTGACTTGTCCAATAACTAGGACCTTTCATGAATTTATGGCATAAAACTTACCAAAGGCAGATGTTATTTTCAATTTTATATCATTAAGGACACCCAGGGGCATCACATTGCAATATGCTTCATAATCAAACATACAATTGTGAATAATCATACCATTAATTAATAGCATGGTACAAAAGGGATCAATGTCTAGCTGACTCTCTATTAGTCTAGTCCCAAACTAGACCTCCAAGGCTAGGTCAATAACCTAATTTTTTTCTTCATCATCATCTAGGGGTACCTTGGGTGAAGTCATTTCATGTATAGTTACATTCTTACTAAATTCTAAATATTAAAATCTCCTCTTCCTATTTTTAGGTATTTGTAATAACTCAACTAGTGGCATAGTGATTTTTTATTGAATCAACACTTGGACCATATCACACATTCTATAATGAGGAAGTGGTGTATTTTTAGGAAGGGTTACAATGCCTTAAATTAGAATATAGTCACTTAAAGTCATAGGTGGAACAAGTTGGGATGAATTAGCATTTTTAAGAGCAGTCTTCAAGTGTTGATTTTATCTAACAGGGTATGTGCACCAAATTGACGGACTAACAATGACCTACCTATGGACATGATTTTTATAAAATTTATAAAATGTGAACTTCTAAAAATAATTTGAGATGGCTACACTCAAATTTTGAAGATGGTATAAAAATATGAATTCTATCATTTTGAGTCTAGTTTCCAAAAATCTATTTTTTTTAAAAAAAATGGTTAAGTATAAATGGGTCAAACATCTAAAATTTGAAGAGTACCTCCTATTTTTTAAAATAAAACATAGTAGGTATATGGCTATGTGACTGGCCATTTTTTTAGCAACTTTAATTTTTTTTGAACCCCTTTGGTGAATATTTAGATAATATCTTCTAGTGTGTTATGAACTTTTTTTATATTATTTGGATGAAATATTTTTTTAATTTTATAATTAATTAGATACTAAAAAATAACAAAAAAATGGATAGCCAGCATACATCCCACCCTAACTACCTCAAAAAAAAATTCTTTTAATGTGCGTAGAATTAGGCCTAGTTTGTTACCATATAATCTATTTTACACTATGATCAATGAAAAACAAATTAGATAAACATGAATATTCATGTATAGGTGTGGTATGTAGTGGCCCAAAAAAGGTTTTGTTATAGATAAATATAGTTTTAACCCTTAAAATTACCCAAAAATTATAAGAATCATATATTTAGAAATAGGAAAATGTGCTCTTCATGATGGTAATTATTTGTTATTTCTATGTTTAAATCTATATTGTATTTGGCGATTGAAGTTGAAATTTTTTGGTTTTTCTCAAAAATCTTGGTCTCAACTATAGATCCATAATTAAAATCCTTTGGCTCAAAAATACAAGCCATTTCTTAGCCTAGAGGCTTGGTTTTCAATTCAAATTTAAATAACATGTACATACTATATAACACATATGTGTTATATAATGCATATGCATTATATATAATTATAAACAATGTGTATGTGTTACATAATGTGTATGTGTTGATTTGAAATAACACAAAACAAATAAATTTTGTGTTTTTTTATAGGTGAAATGTCCCATTAGCTGTGCATCCTTATAGGGTAAAGGTCAAATTTCATGTTACTTTGGACAATGAATTAAGGTGCCAAAACATCGCATTAGACTTCAAAAAATTTACCCATTTCAATATGTCATATTAACTAATTATTAATAAGGTTTTAACGTCTAAAACATTATATATTTG
>JARHVA010005268.1:1152500-1162500 GCA_037957365.1 Torreya grandis | reverse complement strand
TAATTTAATCATAAATGCAAATATGAATGCATATATGGCCAATTTTAACCCATTAAACCTAAATTAGAGTCTATGATATGATTGAATGTGATAAATCAGGTCACTTTTTGTGATATGTTGATTATAAACCTTACTTTTTTCAATCAAAGATGTACAACTCCCCTAAAACTTAAGTTTATGACATATACACATATATAAACCTATTACACTAAACCCTAACCCTAAATCCTAATTTTATAACTAACACAACCCCTAAGTTCCCTGATTTCATCAGAAATGCATAAATTCATGAATGTGATTAGTGTCATATTGTGAATTCATTATTTAGCTAGTTTTGTAAGGACCTATGATGGTATTCTTGGAAAAATTATATCATTTAATCCTACATATTAATCCTTATTGCATCATTCATTAGTCTTATTGCTTCATTATCTTATCAAGAGTCTTATTATATCATGTATTAGAGATTTATGCATCATATTGAGCCTTACTACGTCATATCGATCCTCATTCCATCATATGATAGCCTTATTACATCATATTGGACATTTAATACATTGTATGATAATCTTATTTTGCATCATATGGTAGTCTTATTGCATCATATGATAGTCGTATTATGATAGTCTTATTGCAGCATATGATAGTCTTATTACATTTTATGATAGTCTTATTGCATCATATGATAACTTTATTACAATATATTATAGTTTTATTTCATTATATTAAGGATTTATGCATCATATTATAGTCTTATTGAGTCTTATTGCATCATATTATAATATTATAGTGGATTTTATTCATTGAATATGAGCCTTTTTGCTAGTTTTTATAGTATATGGCTATACTTCAAGAAATACGTATTCATTATAGTAATGTGTACATGTTCCTTGAATTAATAATAAAAACTTACTTTTTAATGTCTATTTTATCATTAATCAATATTGATGTCCCCACAAACATTTCCTATGTACTTTGCATATTATACACACTTTCTTGGTTGCAATTTTTTTTAACCCCACATTTGAATTAATTTCTTGGACGATTTTGTCAAAATGTGCTTTGGTTCATGTTCAAGGAAGAGGAAAAATTTGAAAAACAAAACCCTAGAGAAATTAGAAGAGTTGAGTGAAAAAATAACGTATGAATGCCAACATTTCATTCCATACAAGGTACAAACACTAACCCTGATGACCAAAATGCCTTAGATAATGAGCCAATTGACAATAATGAATTGAATTATGATGAAATTCATAATAATAAATTGAATTATGTTTAAATTGATGATAAAAAAAATTAGATAGCTTTTGAAATTAACATTCAAAGTTTAATTTTTTTTAATTTTGTTGATGAAGAGCCTATGCATGATACTTTACGCACAAATAAGAAAAATTAATGGACTCAAATAATGATGAGATTAACAATGAAAAAAAATTCATGGAAACATATAATGAAAAAACAAAACAATGAAGAAAATTTCATGGAAACATATAATGATTTTGAAACACCCTGTAAATGGATTTCACCAATAGTAACACTTCAAAGAATTGAGTGTAGAAAATATAATTACTTAATTGAAGTTGATGAAAATATTTGAAACCAATGCATAATAAAATGTATGACTTCCATTCAAGAATATTGGCTCAATAAATTTTGGATAGTTTGTTTCATAAATTTGAGTATGATAGTTAAATATGTCAATTATTTGTTTCATTGATGAAAATGGTTAGGATGAGACCTATAATGTACACCTTAGGACTAATAACATCTAACATGGATGATGAAAATGAAGATTTTTTTAAAAATCTACATGATGCATATCATATATTAGTCTCAAAATCACATAACAGAGATTGTAATGTTGTCCAATGTATAATGACAAATTGTGTAGTAAGTTCTAAAATAGGGAAAAAATGATTGATTTCAAAAAATAAGTCAAACACTTGATATAAATATAAAAACATTAATATGAAAATTTTAAGATGTGAAAGAATTAATAAACCCAATATGAAATAACTATGGGCATTCTATGGTAGACTTCCTAAAAAATACAAGGCTATAGTTGATGATTTGAAAGACTTACTTGTACAATTTTGGAAAGATAATCTAAAAGTTTCACCCAATGCAAGAGATGTAGTGAAAAGAAGAGTTGGTTCTCATAATCATGAACTAAATTGAAAATATTTCTTGGATATGAATCAAACACAATTGTACTCTATGTTTTTCAAAAAATATCCACAAATTGCTATTAGTCAAATATTTTTTTAGATGGCCAAAACTTTTTATGTAAAAATAAATCACACACACACCACTTATTGTTGTAGGAAACATGTTGAATTTTCATTTCACTATGATTTTATTCTCCATATTCATTTTACTTTCCCTACTAACAACATTTTGTAGGAGTATGGCATATAAGTTCTACCAAAATCAACTAGGGAATTTATTTCAAATATTTTTTTTGAAAGATTAGATGGATGGTTCTTTTTATAAGAAAGCATATTTGGATGGAAATTGAAACATTTGTGATGGATTTCCAAAATTAAAAAAATGTATTCATGAGGAGTGTACAAGTGCAATTGGATAGTAATCAGTTATTTTGAGAATATAGAAATCTATGACTAATCAAGTTAAATATGGAGAGGAATTTAAAAGGTGTGAGCTTATTATGAAATAGATAACTATTTTAGAATTTATGGTTGAATTCATGGAGAAAATTGTTTATGAGTATGCAAGGCACACACATAGGGCTAAATGGTTATATGAACATTTTAAACTAAGCAAGGAAACATTTCCACTTGATTCTATTGTTTTAGTAGTTGACTTTGTTGAAAATCACACATTCAAACCATAAATTAAATTTCAATCGTAGTATCAAAATTCAACACAAATTTTCATATTTTTGTATATATAATTCATGCATGCACCTGATAATAAACAAGAAAATTTAAAAATATTAAGGGAGTACTATTTATATATCAGTGATGATCAATCACATTATTATATTATGTGTAAGGTTATTTTAAGAAGTTCTATGGATAGTTTACTTAGAGGAACATTTTTTTCAAATAGCATTACATTTGGTCAGACAATTGCACATCATAATTCAAGAATGCATGAATTTTTTATTGGTTGAGCAGGATTCATGTTACCACTAGTGTAGAACATATTTGGATTTTTACTAAGGCTAGCCATGGGAAAGGGGAATATGATGGTACCAGAGCATGTGTAAAAAGAGTCATTTCAATGGAGGAGTTAATGTTTGGCAATGTTTCTAACTTGATTGATGCAAAAATTGTTGTTGAATGGTGTATTGAAAACATATGTCATGGTGCTCAAGAAAATTCTACTATTCATAGACATTTTTGGTTAATGGAGGAAAAAGACTTGGAAAACTAAGAGTATTATATGAATTTAACAAGTTCAAGTGAGCTACACTCATTTTACATCTAAAATTCAGGTTCTTGGACTATTTATATGTGACACTTGGCATGTTATTATTTTGCATGCATTGACATTGTTTGGAATGAGTGTGATTCAAAAGAGTGGGTGGATGACTAGAGTTTAAGACCTCTAATTCTAATCAACACATATTATGTTCCACTCGAGTTACAACATACAGACATGACATGATCACATAACTTTAACCATATATCTAATCTAGTATAGTTAGGTAGAAGATTAGTCTTTTTGTACCATTTATTCTTGTAATCTATCTTCATAATGTCATTAAAAATTGCTTTTATGATGGTCATGTTTTTGCAATTATTGTAGATGAGGAAAATGAAGAGGGAATAGATTTCTACTTATGTTAGTGTGTAGATGGAAAAAAAAATGACTTCCCGAATCATAGATGGAGAAAACATTGATTATCACACTGGGTCTATGGTAGTCACTAGAACATGGATTTGATGATATCCTATGTGAAATTCAAATGTATGGTTGTTTGAAAAATTGGAAATCACAAGACGATACTACACTATTTAAATTTGGTTATTTAAAGAATATTCAATTGCAAAAATATCATGGGAAACCAAGAAATAAGAATCTATAGAAAGTTTACGAGTTAGACCATGAAGCTATTCTTGATACTATCAAGATTAGATTAGATCAAAGTGGTTTATTGGATTTAAATGTGTAATTACGTTGACTTGTAAAATTTAGATGTAATCAATTTTACCAAATGATTTTTATTTTGTATGTAGTACATGCATAAATTTCATCTTTAATTACTTACTAATATTTTTTTGTAGGTTAGTGGTGCCAAATCAACTTCAACCTTCACATGTTTGGCACTATTATTTAAAAAATTCATATTTTTGAAGCTATGAAAATATTACTAAAAGTAATCGACATTTCTATAATCATGAAAAATTGCTCATGACAAGTTTATTTCTCCTTGTATCCTTCCAAACACATTTATTGCCAGTGTTTTTGTGTTGTGGAAAAATACTAAAAATTCACTTACATGCGGAATTGGGTGTCATAATCATCGAAGAAAATGTAATTTTACTATGCATGTGTGTGTGTGTGTGTGTGTGTGTGTGTGTGTGTGTGTGTGTGTGTGTGTGTGTGTGTGTGTGTGTGTATTTTAAGTGTTGGATTTGTACCTACTAGTCTTGAAGACAAAATTGCTAGTTGGAGGTCAATAAATTGTCTTTTCACTACCAAAAACTTGGATTTTAAGACCTATTACTACAAATTCTACCATGGATTGATCTTAGAGGTGATTCAGAGTAGATTCAAGGAGAAAATAGAGGTATTAAAAATGTATAGGATGGATCTTACAATTCATTCATATGACCTATAGTTTTGGTTTTATGCATGCCTAAAGTTAAGCTAAAAATCAACATCTTTCTTGTATTGTGAAGGGTATTCTTAAGCCTAAAATGGGTGGTGGGTTTGTTGATACACCCAAATGGGAGGAAAAAAATCTCATCCTAGATGTTATACACCCATATATAAGTGTTTAAAATTCCATTTTTCATCCAAAAAGCACAAAAAATTAAGTTCTCAGATTGTAACTTTAATTTTGACAACATTTGTTATCAGTGTTTTCATGTTCCAAAAAGGTAATGAAAATACACTTGCAGGTGGAATTGGATTTCATAGTCAATGGATAACATGTAAATTTTCTACTTATATGTGATAAAAGTGGTTTATTTGTAGATGCTAGTCCCAAAGGTAAAATTGCTAGCTAGAGGTTAACAAGTTGTCTCATCACTGCCTAAAAGTTGCATTTTAGGACTTGTTATTGAAACTTTTACCACATATTTCTATTAGAGGTTATTAAAAATATATTAAGAGTGAATTTATAAAAAAATTCAATGCTTAAGATAGATATTACTTATCCTCCATACGAATTACAATTTTTTTTATGCATGCTTGAAGTCAGGCTAAAGTTCAACATCTTTTTTGTATTGGGAAGGGTGTTCTTGAGATCAAAATGGGTGGTGGGTTTTTTGACCAAGACAAATGGGAAGCCAAGAGCCTATTAATATAAAATATATTCCCCTTTAAATGTGTTTTTATTTCCCTTTTTTATCCAAAAAGCACCAAAAATTGAGTCTTTATATTGTAACTTCAACTTTGACAACATTTACTATTAATGTTTCCATGCTCCAAAATAGTAAGGAAAATGCACTTGTGTGTGGTATTAGATGTCATGTTAATTGGAGAAAATTTTATTTGCCTATGTAGACATAATTTAAGTAGTGTATTTTTACCTATAAGTCCCAGAGTGAAAATTTCTAGTTAGAGGTCAACAGGTTGTTTCTTCACTACCAAAAAGTTGCATTTTAGGACCTGTTACTACAAATTCTGCCACAGATTTCTATTAGAGGTGATTAAAAATATATTATATGTTAAATTATAGAAATTTATATTGAATATTATGGATATTATTGTTCCTTCATATGACTTAAATTTATGGTTTTATGCATGCCTAAAATTAGTCTAAAAATTAGCATCTTTCTTGTATTGGGAAGGGCATTCTTGAAACTAAAATAGGTAGTGGGTTTGTAATTTGACCTAGATGGGAGACCAAGAAATTAGTCCTGGTGTTATACATCCATCTTTATGTGTTTTAAATTCCATTTTAAATCCAAAAACCACCAAAAATAAAGTTCTCATATCGTATCTTAAACTTTGACAACATTTGTTGTCAGTGTTTCTGTGCTCTAGAACAGTAGTGAAAATTCACTTGCAAAAAGTATTGGATGTGGTCATTTTAGAATTTTTAATTTAAGTATTTAGATATTATTTAAGTGGTGGATTTAAATTTTCCAATCCCAAAGGCAAAAATTTCTAGTTAGAGGTTAACAAGTTGTCTCTTCACTACCAAAAAGTTGCATTTTATGACCCATTACTGTAACTTCTACCATAGATTGTTATTAGAGGTGATAAAGACTATATCATAGGTTTAATTAGAATAATTTAATATGAATAATAGGTATATTACTATTCATCCATATGATTTACAATTTTGGTTTTATACATGATTGAAGTTAGGCTAAAAATCAACATCTTTCTTGTATTGGGAAGGGCGTTCTTGAGCCCGAAATGGGTGGTGGGTTTGTCAACCGAGATAGATGAGAGACCAAAAACCTAGTTATCGATATTATAAACCTATTTATATGTTTTTTTAGTGCCAATTTTCAGATAAAATTCACCCAAATTTGATTTTTTGGATTGTAGATTCAACTTTGACAACATTTGTTGTCAATGTTTCCATACTTTGGAACAGTAGTAAAAACACACTTGTGGGTGGAATTGGATTGAAAAGTCATTATAACACATTTATTTTTCCTATGTATGTTTATTTAAACTTTTAAAAGTGTTTAAAAGGTCAATAAAACTATAAATGGTGTCATATTTGCAAGAGAGTTCATAGACTAGTCAAACCAATGAGAAATGTCCAAAAAAAGGGGCTACAAGTCTTAGAAACCCAAGATGAGCCTTTTATGTGAAATGGGATGTTGGAATGAGTTGGATAAATTTAAAAGGGTTAGTTAAAGGGTTTTCAAATGGTTTTGACTATTTTAGGATCATATTGAAGCTATCAAAGAGACCATCATGTTATAGAAGATTCAAAGACAACTCATAGGTTTCCATTTGTTTCCAAACCAAGGAGAAAGATTAAATGAAGGTTTCCTTTCCAATGAAGGTGGTTCATTGAGGTTACATGAGAATTCATTATTAGTGGGGTTTTGGATCATTTTATAAATGTTATTTAACATCTAATGCTTCTACAAGGTGGGATGGTGGTGTCCAAGGTGAGAGGTGGGCTTCCACAATGTCAAGCATGCTAGTAGAGATTTCCAAAGAACACTTGTAGTCATACCCCAAAATCATGTTAGAGTAAGGTTAAAGGGTGGTTTATCATTATTTATCAGTCATGATGTGGATAATTGGGTGTTAATTACAACAAATAATCCATTTTATCATAGCATAAATCTCTAGGTATTATTGACATGCAGTGATATAAGGTTTTTTGAGAAGGTACAAGGTGACATGGAAGATTATGAGATATAAAATGAAGGGTGTAATAATAAAAAGAGAGGTTACATGATATTTTATGTGAAAAATAATCATGATAATATATAAACTAATGAAAATGGGGATGATGGCTCATTTGTGAAATTTGACCCAATAGACATGTGTCACTAGCTTTTGTCAAAATGGGTCTACATCCAAAAATATGTTAGATCTAATCATGAAATTTGGTGGAGAGGCTCATTATGACCTAATATACCTAATAAATATATATTTTAAGATATTTTAGAATATTAACTAATCAATATTTTGGTAAAGTCAACCATATATCAAATCATGGTGAACATTCGAGCCTACCTTAGAGAAATTGGTCAGTTTGGGACATCTAAAGATTGATTCAAAGCACAAAAAAAATTTAATAATGGTATCCGTGACATATTGAAACATCCAATTCCATCATAAATTTCATAAACAAATTTAAATTTCCCATTTATTTCACAAAATCCTCTTACAATCAAGAAGGTAGCCATTGGAAACTTTTGAAACTTTTGTCAATTTTGGATGCCAGGAAGTAGTTTTGGTCTTGGAGAGGTATTAAAAACATATAATATGATGTTGGTAAAATATTTTCTCCTATATAAGTGATATAATTCATGGGTTTACTACAAATATTTAAATAAATACAAGTTTTGGCATGAAAGAAGCATGTAGGTAGCTCAAGGTAAATTGTGGTAAAAAGGGTCTAGAAGAAAAAGTACATATCCAAATAACCTGTAAAATGGTAATATTTGTATTAATTACCTAATATAACCATAAATAATATTTTTAATCTCATATGAAAAGTGAAATTTCTCACTATTTTGTCACAATCCTCTCCATGTCTTATAATGGTCACTATTCATGCAAGCATCCTTTTTGGAGTTTTAAGGTCTGCTTGAGGGTTAAAAAATTAGATAAGTATTTTATAAGTATTTTAAGATTGTTTTAAGTTTTTTAAACACCTTTAAAGTGTTTTTTTAGTCTAAAATTCAAGCAATCCCCATAGGTAGGCTCAAATACCCACAGATAGTCTCAAAGGCATAAATGCAAATTTGGTTTTGTGATCATTGGAAAGATGTTATGAGATGTTATATATTCCTTGAATATGTTTTTAAGAGAATAATATTAGTGGGAATTTCAAATTTGTGATTTCAAGAGTATGTATAGGGCATGGGAAACCCAAGATTAGGGTTTGGGCATTTTGGAGAGATTTAACCATGGGAATTTAATGAAACTTTGTAATCTTACTCCCCTATAGATATAAAAGGTAAATAAAAATAATTTAACATCATATTTTATGGATGTGTATATATTATAGGACAGAGGGTTTGGAATAGTGTTAATTAGGCCTAAATGAGGGTAGGATAATGAAGTAAGTGATAGTTAGAGGTGGAGTTGGGCTACCGAATTTGAAATAGACATCAAAAAGGATGGAGTGTACTTATAAATTCCATTATAATCTCATTAAAAATAATAAATTTTCCATACAAGGAAAAATTCAATAAAAAAGGCTACAAACCTCGAGAGAGCATTGTGTTCAGAAGGTGTGAAATGAGAATCAAAGATTGTTTGAGTACTTTAAGGGGGATATAAGAGGTATGTTATGATAATATAAGACCATATGGAATGATATGTTGAAATCTTGAAGCATAGACCAAGATTTGGTCCTTCAGACCCAAAGAAGCTGCCCACGAAGAAACTAGAAAGATATTGAGAGGAATTTTGTGAATGAGACATGAATGGAATGAGGTAAAGGATGTTTTGTGAATGTGTGGATAGAGGTAGATATCATCAAGGAGGTGATACCAATAGTACAAGGAATAATTAATAAGTTTAAGAAACTAAATTAAGCCCAAAGAGTAAAAAGAGAAGCTAACTTGTGAAATAAGATTTAAATCAAACCATAACATATAAACATTATTCAAATACAATTGCTGTTATTATTTATTTATTATAAGGGTTTGATTTGATACATTATCCTAACAAGTTATTCTCAATCTCATAACATTTTTAATCCTTAATAATACTTCAAAATTAATCATTCATAATACTCTAAACACAAGTGATTCAACCAAGATTTAATTCATTGGTTTTATTAAATACTCATGTTCAAAATAAGAAAGCCATGTATGAATGCCATATATAGGCATACAATGTCAATAATGCATCATTTCTATATAGTCATACAAAAAATTACATCATGTCTAATGACATAGTATCTAATGTTAGGTCAATACATCATGTATGCATGTACAATGCCAAAAATGTCTAAATTACCATATATGCATACTAAAAGGTAGATCATCTACAACATTATAATCATAAAATATTTTTCCTCTCTTTTCCTTCTTCAAATAAGACTCTCCTTAGGATGACCTACTTTTATATGGAGATATCTTGAATTCCTTAAATTGCTCCAAGGTTCGATTATGGGTACTATGCTCATAACTTGCTTGTATCCAATCAT
>JARHVA010005268.1:1102500-1147500 GCA_037957365.1 Torreya grandis | reverse complement strand
AATATCACAAATGAGAGATAAAAATAAATTATTTCCATGTGAGATGGAGGGAAAAAATAAGATCTAAAAGGCAAAACATGAACACTAAGCAGTAAAATACGAATGGGAAGTAGAAAAAAATGAGATATATTGAGGCCTTTTATTTTGTAGTTTATTTAATGCATGTACTTTATCTTTATATATAGGAATGTGTACACATTTATATAAAATGTATGCATTGATATAATGCATACAAATTTATATATATAAAGATAACATATATAGATTATTGTTATAACATGTACACATTGTGGCTTGGGGATTTTGAGCCATAAAACATACATATTATAAAAATAACATGTACCCATTATGTTATAACACATATACATTATTCTGTATGTCCATGGAGTTATCCCCTAACTCCATGAACATAACCAACATCACTCACACCCTTAGGAATACTAGATAATATGTGTACTCTATTCATGGATGGAGCACCTCTTTGTTTAACAAATTGGGAAGCAGGTGCTAGTTTTGAAGAATTTGGGATTACTATAGTTTTATTAAATTCCTTACTTGATTCCCCTACCATAGGATTTGTAAGATTAATTTCCTAGTATCAACACTTTTTTTCCTACTTCTCAGAATATACTAATTATCTTGGGAAACATCTGCATCAATTAGTAGTTTTTTGTCCTCAATTGAAGGAATTTACCAATCATACTTATTAATAATCATAGATAGTAATAATTTTAAATCATGATTGGGTAATTTATATTATTTTTTCTTTTTTACATCAGAAACAAATTTGAGATTTATGACTCATACCTTCTATACTACACTCCAAATTTGATCAACAATGGTATCCCTCAACAATTTTATGGAGGCAAACATTTAAATTCATGAGACTTGACAATCAAACATCAAAATCTCATCATCTTCTAATGTAGAATCAGGTTCTTATGCATCTTGATAAACTTGTTCAATGGTTTCACAAGGATGGAGGAATAATTTATCACACAATTTAGTGTCAAAATTACAACCTAAAACATTGAATTTGGTATTCAACAGATTAAGAACTTCCTTTTCAACACCTCTATTAAGATTGATAGAATTTATTCATCATAGGTAGGGCTCTTCACTCGTTCATTATATTTAATGTGGAAGGAAGTTCTAACTTATTTTTGTTTTTGATTCTATGTGTTTTACTAACTTGTAGACCCATGAGATATTCCCTTCTTAGCCCTAGCTAATTTATAGGAAATTTTCTTGATAGTTGAGGCCAAAGTTTTCATGGTTTACTCAAGGTTGGTTGTCTTAGTGGAATAATTTTTTTTAGGATTGACTAACTTTACATCATTAGGCTTGTTCAAACATTTACCCATAGCCTTTAAGCTATTTTCAATTTGTATGCCCGTGTTAAATTCTAACCTTAGGTTCATGGGAACCTTATCCGTCAATTAATAGGCTACCTTTCTGTCAAAGGCATCATAATATTTAATCTGACAAGCTATATCTCTAGGCCTAATATTCTCAGGTAGCCTCATCATAGTCCTATTAAACTTTATATTAAAATCTTTCACAACACCCGTTAGGGTTAATCTTATTGTTTTGAAATTTTATAAGAAGGAACGTAGGATAAATTCTATCACCATACTAAATTTTGAAAACATTCTTCATTTATTCCCATGAATCAATGTATCAATGGGGAAGGAATTTGCACAACTCACAAGCATATTTTTTAACCATTTGAAAAAACAACTTAATACAAATATCTTCATGCTCAAGCTCATAATCCTCAATTATAATGTTTAAATCCCTCAAGTGTTGATCATTAGTCACTACACTATTACCTTAACACTTTGGGAGGTAGTTCCATACTTCATTTGAGACTTCATTAGGATAACCTTGCATTTCATCAAAATTAATAGGTCTAAACTTTGGAATCTTGAATGCATGATGATCATTTTCATCTTGATCCTTATGCCTTATTTTTTTAATGGTGGGTTCAAGATTAGATGATAAAAGGCTATGAGGGGGTGATTAAGGTGGACTTGATGGATAAAACATAGGAGGAGATTCATATGGTTGGGAAGATGTTGGCTAATAAATTTGACTGTAATGTTCTGAGTTGTTAGGAGAACTATGATACTATTTAATTAAAGGAATTTAAAAAAACAAAATTTTAACTATACCAAAATCTTGGCATTCCAAACACTCCTTTGTAGGAGAACTTTGTCCTTGAATTGGCCTCCAAACTTGTATCCTTATTCTTTAATAAACACTTAAGGGTGAGACAAGTTGCTTTGATGAGTCACCTTTTAAGGATTATCTTAGTCCTTCCAAATTTGTAAACAAGGAAATAGTTAAATCTGAAATAAGATATTAAAAATGGGCATTGATATTCCTTGGAACTAGATGATATCTTGGAGTTTCCACTAGATGTAAACTTATAGGATATAAAAAATTACAAACATGTTGTGATACATACTAGAATTAGACTTTGTTGAAGTCAGGGATGAGATATAAAAAAAACTTAATAGAAAATTTTAGATTCATGTTCAAGAGAGTAAAGATCATAAAACATGAACAAATAATTAGCTCTTTATAAAAATTTTAGCAGAAGTCAATTTATCAAATCTTTCAAGTCCCTAATAACATCCCCAGTGGAGTGTTGTGTAGTTGATGACATAAAGTACTAAAGCACAATCAAATAACTTCAAATTTCAAACACATGAGATAACATAAATAAAATTTGTCTAAAATTATGCATTTGTGGTTAGTGCATCAAATAATCAAATATAAATATTTTTTAGAACATGAACTTATAACAGTTCTCTGTAAGAGTCTCCAACAACACAGGTGACAAGGATTGTCCCCAACAATGGTATCATTTGAGTGTTGGTTTCCAATTTTATACATTTTTTAATCAACCTCATAAACTTTTGTAGCATGTCAAATGAAGATGAAAAATACTAAATATGTCATTATATATGAGGACGTTTTTAGAATCAAGATGGACTAAACGGAGATAATGACAAGAAGACACTAGTAGAGGGTATGAATAACTCCCTAATAATTTTGGCTTTTCATGAACCAAGGTCAGAGGACCCATAGGGTATCTTTTTTACATGGATGGATACTATAATTAAATATCCATGGGGATTATTGGCACACAAGAACACAAATACGACTAGGGCATAACCAATTTTTCTCACTCCACTTGGGAAGAGTTGTCACATGAAATAAAAAAATGCTATAAGTTAGACACAATCTACATAAGATAGATGGGAAAGTGATTGAAACCTTCATTTATAAATGAATTTTCAATAAAAGAGTGCCAAATAGAAGACTACAATGCTAGGATTTAAATCATACAACACATAAACATTTTAGATATGAAATATGTATGCATCTACAAGCAAACAATAGTCGTGATATGAAATAGGGTGTATTATTTGTGAGGTAGTGTAGGTATGATGAGATAAGTATTTATAAAAGCATGGTGTTTTGATTTTCAAACAACAAGAATTATTGCAATAGGCATGACATAATTCATTTTCAAAGATGAAAAATATTGAAAGACAAGCTAAGGAAATCATAAGGAATTGTTTGCATCCATTAATACCAATACAATGCAAATATTTAAATGATACTTGAAACCCTAAATAATACACTACAACTAGAGATCTAAATACTTTCTCCTGTAAAATCCATAAACCTAGGATGTCCTTAAAATGTTATCAACACCATATTTCCAAATCATAATACAAAAAGGAATTTATAACTTAGATATATGACCAAAAATGTGTCACCATAGATAAGCATAAACTAAATACCCAATCAATAGAGCATGTAAAATATATTATTGCATTTCATTGATAAAAGATAATAGAAATCACATCTATTTTCCATTAACTTGAAAAAAACCTTACGTACATCATTGTTAATAATTTAATCATGGGGAGAAGCATCATGAGTTTGCTCTGATATCGGAGAGACATAAACATGCTCTCATATCTTAGTAATGGCTGTACAACTATAACCACCTTAGCAAGAAAGACAAGACACACATAACAAAGATCTTGAAATTTTAAAGAGCCTAAGACCTAGGAAAACCAACAACAACCAACAACGTTGAAGAGAGGACAAACCCTCTTTTTATAAAATTTTCTCACCCCATTTGTAATTTTCAATATTGCAAACATGGAATTGGATCTAAAAATTCTATCGAGATGCTCCAGCTAGAATATTCCCTTTGTCATGCATAGAATATCTTACTCTTACAAGGGAATGATTCAAGTAACTACCTACCCTTATCAGGATGAATATTAAAAAAAAACATTTTATCTCCTTGGATTTAAAATTCATTATACTTGGGCTTGAGGGAAAATATTCCCTAGGGAGAAAAAGAAAATCTTTTTCTTCTTATGAAATGTTTGGCCATGCCTTTCATCAATCATTTACATATATAGAATCTTCCGGATAGCTTCCATTCTCCTTGTGGATACCAAATAATGCCCATTGCCTTATAATGATTTCATTGGAATACTTTATCTATGATAAAAAAAAATAAGGATCTATGGTAGTTTGAAGAATATGCTTGTAATATCCCACCCTCGCCTCACAAACCTGCAACATTCCTTCCATGGAGTTAATTGATACAAGAAAAACATTATAAATGGAAAGACTTAGCTTATGTTTTACCTTTTTTTTCATTTTACTTCAATATGAATTCTCCAAATTTTATTTTCTCCTTTTTGAAATTATAGGGTTGTCTTAAAACTTTATAATGCTTAAGTGCATTATTTTATCCCTTTTTGCCTTATGTGGAACTTTGGGTCCCATTTTCAATTTTGTACCTCTTTTGTATGGAGAGGTTTTAGATCCCAACTACAACTTTTAAAGTTGGAAAACATAAAAAAGATAAATGAACATTTGAAATTTATAATTTCATAACTTGAAATCTAGATTTGTAGTTCCCCTCAAAAGTTCCACCATAGGCTTGGGAACTTCAAGTGCAATTTGTAATTTTCAATTTCACATCTTGAAATGTAGAGGTGTAGTGCCCCTCAAAATATCTAACATAGAATTGGGAGCTTCAAGAGAAATTTTCAATTTGAAAAAAATTAATGTTTCATTTCGTATTTAACGTTATAATTTAACTTTGACCTAATGTTCACTTGTGGGTGGAAAACATCTGAGTGTAATTTTAAAATTGTACATTTGAAAAAAAATGCAAAATTGTATTTTCCTTCAAAATTTATCAGAGAAATCCATTTGAGTTGACTTCTCCCTGGATCCATAAATAAGATTTTTCAACTCTACTATGGAACTGGTAATAGACAAATTTTCCTCTTTGATAGAACTACTAGTTGAGAAAGTTCATATTTAGATTCATCACTACTTAGATATCCAAGCATACACATAGATGAAGAGTAGATGCTTTATATATAGTTTAAATAAGATACTTCATCTATTATAAATTTCCTTTGTTGTCTTTGAACTACAAAATCACTATGTTAGATGATTCCAATGCCTTTTAAAGATTAAAACCCTTTTTTCTTATGGCCACAAAAAAATTGATTCTCCAACACTTGTAGAAGGGATATTTGAAACTCATCTTACACTCATGCTATAGGATCAATGATATGTTTGAGAAATTTTAGACTCGAAAAAATACAAGTAGAACCCAATAAATATTAATCAATAAGGTTTTCATTCTAGAATAGAATTACCAATTCCCCCCCCCAAAAAAAATAAAATAAAATGTGAATCTTATCCTCATCTATAAGATCTGCTAGATGTAAAGATGTGAGTCCCATTCTATAATTTTTACCACCTACCCCATCATTCCTTCCACCTTTCTCATCAAGCATCACTAAGAGGTTTATAACCTATGATGGTTCCTAATTTCCATTTGATAATGCCAGAAACTATAATCATTTTGTTTACATGAATGACCATATTAAACAAAACATAATTATGTGACAAATAAGGGAATTTAATAAATTTACAACGACATTTAAAATCAACTAGAAAGTATTTTTTACTTATAAACCATATCATCTCTGAATATGTCCTAGAATCTAAACCTTCTATGAAATTTTATTCTTCTATATCTCTTTATTTTTAGTTGTGGACAAGAAAACCAAATCATTATTTCATATATCTACTCTATTGAAAGAATGGATAAGCTATCGAAGGAATCATACACCACAGTTGAGTCTCCCTTTTGTATTGAGCAAATCTATGTAACTTGCCCTTTGTCATATATTTATATTGACATATGTATCTTGTGACTTGTTTGCATTCAAGAAAGCTAAAAGAAGAAAAGGACCTATAATTTGGATTAGGATGAGAGAGTCCATGGATTCTATTTTAGTCATTTGTAGATCGTGAAGGAGTTTCCTACTACCCATATAACCTAAAAAATAATTAGTAAATTAGTCCAGTACTAGGGATAACAAGGTTTTTTCTCATTAAAAGGACACATGAATAATGGTAAGTCTTGTGATGCATTTCACTTTCCTTCATTAATCATTCTTTGCCTCTTCCATGTAGCTGCCTCTACAACGTCTCTACTCCCACATGGCTTGTGATGCCCTTAGTGGCATACTTAATATGTAGAGGATACATGAAATTATTTATGCATCTAATGAAATTTTTAAATACCATACCCTATCACTTTGTTTATGGGTTTGGATTCTTACCCTATAGTTTTAAACTTATGAATATGCATTTTATATTTTGACTCCTAATATCCACTACTTCTTTTATACTTGTAGGGTGTGTGTGGTAGGATTGTGTAATTGAGATGCATTTTACAATTTACAATATTAAAAATATGCATTTTTCCTTGATATTTCTGACATATATTTTGATAATGTCATTGGCCCTATCATGGATTTTGGAAGTCAACATGCAGTCTACAATTTGCAAATATAAAAAAGTTTTTTTTCCATTTCAAAATTTTTCCCAATCAATCCCTTTTCCATGTTGATTTTCTTTCTTTCAAGGGTTTTGGATCTAGGATACCATATTGTAAGATGCATTTTTTAAATTTGATTTTAGAACATCTTTTTCCCATCAAGATCTCCATGGGATTGGGAGATAAAATTACACTTTGTAACTTGTGAATGTATAAAGTTGCCTCTGGCATTAAAAACTCTACCAACTCCCATATGGACCCATGCCTTAGCATTTTATGACTTTACTTTATTTTCTTGACTTTCCATGTACACATTAGTTTTTAAAACCTCAATCTTTTAAATTTTACAAATATAACATTTGTTTTATTTTATTGACTTTAATCATTCCATATTGCCTTTACCCATGGCATGATTTAAAAATTTTCTTTGTTTATTTTTCATTTCCCGCATCATAGTTACCAATTATTTTGCTACGTCCTTTTTTTGGCTTCTCCTCCATGTTGACTAGTAGAATTGGGAGAGTTTATGACACTTTTCAATATGCATTTTCAATGTTTGTTTTTTTCATGTTGCTTCTCCCACAAAAATCTCCTATAGAATTTGGAGATCCATTGGAAATTTACAATATTATAAACTTACAATCACCCTTGACAATTTTGCCACTTCAAAGTTATTTGCAATGGAAATACTAAACTTAACACCCTTTTAGCATTTAGTCATTTTTTTAAATTTTCCTAGCTCACTCATGCTATAGACTATAATGCCACTTAAAACATGAAAATGTTAAACATTATTCGAAACCAAGATTATAAAGGGTTTACACAACATGAAAATGAGATGAATAATTAAACCTTTCAGGGACATACATCTCAAAAATAAGGCACACATTACTAAATACAATTTTTGGCAATAAAAAAATGCATTTGGATTTTGGGTCTTTTGTTTGTTGTTTTAGCTCAAAATTTTCTTGTGAAACCTTAGCATTATGTTACTATAATTATGGGCAAAGACATGGGACCTTCTTATTCAATTATGAGGATGGTATTTAAGTTTTTGTAGTTACATTCTTAAATGAAAATGGTGTCTATGTGTTGTCCCATTCTTTTAGTGGATCATGATAAGGATGTAAGAGAAAATGTTGTTCTTAAGAGTTACAATTAGAGTTATTAGGGGATTAATTGGTGTAAGTAGAAAATATTGTATTTTATCTCTTATAGTCCATGGTTTTCTTGTGCATTATGGTTGTGAAAGAATGTAAATGGTTTCTCATTTTCATGTTATTTCATGAAATATTAATGTTATCTTGTGAAGTATTGAAATGTTACAAAAAAAAATTGAATAATTTTTATAGTCATGTTTACTATTGTAGATATGTAATGGGTTGTGTTGTATGTTTTTCTCTTGTTGACCAGTATTATGTTTCGATTTGGGACCTTGATGTTTTTTGTTGCATAATGATTTGAACCATGTTGATAGAATTTTATTGAGTAGGGTGATGCTATAGCATGACATAAACCCTTTTCTATTATTACAAGTTATTTTTTTTATTTTTATTAAATGCAGGAAACCATTTTTAAAGGAAAGGTTGTGTTGTTTAATCTTTGGTATTTTTAATACCTACCATAGTGATATTGAAATATGTACTACAATCATAGGTTATTTTTTATGAATTTTTAATATTGGAATACATAGTAGGGTTATTGAAATCATGGATTTTTATTATCCTTTCTTAGAAGGTTATGGTGGATTGAGTACTAGTTTTCATGACATGGTGCATTCTATTTATAATTATATTGAATCTGCCATGCTTGTTTTGGACATACTATTTTTATTGTTAGTGGAAAATTGATCCAATGTTTTGATTGTTAGAAGTTGTAATAGAAATTGGAATTATGTTTTCTTTTGGTTTAATAGGCATTGATTACGCTTTCAAACTTTATAATGGTTTTGTTTTTGTTTTTTAATAAATAATAGTGTTTTTTTATTGGCTATTTTTCTAAATTTAATAGTATATGAAATTTTATTTACTCTTAGGTTTGAACCACGTGATAAAAGTGAATATCAATAACTATAGTGCCTATACTAGCTATTATTATAGACTAGTGTCATATTGGTATTGTTAAGTCAATTAAAGTTGTTTTTGATTCATGATGACCAATTCTACGTTATCCATGAGGAGGACATTGGTATTAAAGTTACTTGTAGTCGAATATGGTCCATAATTACATGACTTGTATTCATATGGATTCTATTTTTTTGTAGGATTATAATTTTTAAGGCTTAAAATATTTCACACATTATTACTCTTCATAATCTTCTTATTTTTGAGTTATACATCTAACTAATGGATGGGGTGGCTCCTTGGGAGTGGAAGGGTGAGTGTTTATTCATCCTTTACAGAAGATCAACATAAGCATTTGATTTATTCATGGAATTACATACTATTTGATCTATTAAGTCAAGTGTTATCCATTATAAATATAATTATAATTGATAGTAAATCCATCAAAGGCATACTAGACAAATATATGATAATGAACTAAGTTGTTATACATAATGTGTAGAAAGTAACTAATAAGTGTGTGAAAATGGATCATTTTGTGGTTTATGAGAATAAATATGGATTAAGTATTTAATAAGTTTATTGAGAGTTAAAATAATATTTAAACTAAAGATAATTAAATATATTAAGTAATTCATAAGATACTCTCATGTGTAACTTAATCATGGTTGTTGAAACATTAAGATAAAATGATTCTCATTTCTTAAATACATGACTCATCATTATTTAAGTTACAATGACCAAGTGACAAGTAAGAATAGTTATAGAGGATAAATATATATAAGGTATAAAAATATGGTTAAATTATAACATCTTTGAACATGTTTTATTTTGATAATGATGTGATGGCCACTTACGTGGTATAGTCCATCATTAATAAGATTCAAGAAGAGATGTTTGAATTTTTATTAACAAAAAAACATGTGGATTATAAGCAAGTTCATAACATATGCAATGGAAAAGGAAATGGGATTATAGTTTAGGTATTCCTATCAGAATGATCATGGTCAAATTTTCAACAAATGGACTGCACAATAATTCATGACTCTCACTTGTTAAAATTACAATCACTAAGAGGGGGTGGTGAATCAGTGATGCTAGATAATCTAATTCAATTCCCAAATCTTAAACATTAATAATAAACCAATTTTATCAAGAAACATAAATATGAAATCACATAGATTCAAAACATACATAAGAGCATACAATTCATGAACACATCATATATGTGGGGAACCATCTTGGGGGATAAAACTCAATGAACCCTACAAGATAGACTATAGTCCTATAAAACAAGATACAACATTTAGACCAGCACCAACTAATCAAGAAGCACCTGACCTTTATTTAGTGGGATACCAATCCCACAAGGATCTATTTTCCCTATCTATCTGAGAATCCACTACATGTAGAACTTTAACAAGCTTTACCTTGAAAGGAGGAACCAACCCCATAGGAAACCAAGCACACACTTAGCTACTTGAATAAATCACCTTGAATAATTTTTCCTACTCTTCAAATTATCATGATCACCTTTTTATACACTCTCCACCTCTAATATCTATCAATATTCCTCTAAGACTAACTTGCTCAAACTGCCTATTGGAGGCTCATTAGGTCTAATGACCTATGTGTCTTCCAACATTAACATGATCAGATAAACATGTATAATCTTCCTTTCACTCTGATGTTCCCTATTGAATTGTACCTTATATTTCAAAGGATATATTCTTCACTTCAATCTAATTTTTCATAATTGCTCAGCTTTATTCTCTCAAGTCTAGAAACCATCATCCTTGCTTTCACACTTTATATAGTCTTTATGAATATTATCATCTTGGTTAGACATAAGACTTGACTTAACCCTTAAGTCTTATATAAAAGTAATACGTATCTCAAATCCATTATCATAGGTCATCCATTACCTCCTCAACCCCAAACCACCATTAGGTCTTGGTGAGACCTAAAATAATTAGGCCTTCACCCTCACACATTATATGTGAGACTACATGGACCACATTTATATTTTTCCAATGATTAAAGCACACCACACCTATTTGAACTACCCCCTTTGTTACTTAGATATTATTTCATGCCACCTTTAAAACCAACTCACACTTTGAACCTACCAATCAGGCCACTTTGCTCTTTAGGCTTTCATACACATAAAACACAATCTCAAACATTTGAAGCAAACACTCAATTCCTTCACATATCCATATGATTATATCACATGGGGGAACCTTTTAGGACATATGATACACCTCCATATGATATAAACACTTCAATATAGCATTTAATCACTTAATTTAACTCTCTCAAAATGACCTCTCAGACTGGTGACACACAGTCAAAATACAATTATACTATTTTGATTCTCCATAGCTAATCGTGCACAAATCATGACATATAATAATTTTCATAAGCCTTAAAGACTCATAGGACATATACATCCTCATTTTATTCTTCATTTTTTCTCATAACACCTTCAACACACCTCTACAAGATGGTCACTCAATATGCTAGTGCATTCAACAAACACAAGCAACTTTTAAGCCTTTGTTCTCACTAAAAATGGATTGCTCAAGATTCAAAAATAGGGAAAAATGGTAATCATAGAGTATAAAACACTATAAAATAGTTATTTTATCCTAAGACATAATTTTTTTATCAATAACAACTTAATTTTCCTTTTCAAGTCATTTGAAGAATATGGTCAAACACATAGTCAACTTTAGAGCTCAATATATTTGATATTAAAAACATTCAAACCTTCTAACTAGTGTTTATGGATGATAATTGGAGTCCTTTAATAATTATCCTTTTATTGAATCAATTAATTAATATTAGATCAAAATATATTAAATATAAAAATGTAGACAAGTTTTCCCTAATTAATTTAAATATTCAAATTTAAATGAACACTCAACGTATGTTAAACATCAGACACTTTGTCATCATCTCGTACCCTTAAAATTTGATAAAATTCACTCCATATATATACTATAGAGTATCTTGGTATTTAAATTTAAATGCTCATTATTGATATTATATTCTTGTTTCTATGATTATGCCACTTGGTAGCCTCACGTGCCTTCTACACACATTGACCTATTGACTTCAATTAGATTCCACCACTTGATAGTTTTGCATGTTTTATGAGCAATATTTGACATATTGATTAAATATGCACCATTTATCTTTATCTAAAAATATCATGCATTCTTTTAGATCATTACCCAATCATAACAAATGATCACTATTAGATCTGAGATCTGATTAAATGCTAAGCATAGATATTTCATATCACAAAATTGGCTAAGTAGGGGAACTTAATGAAACTCTACCTGGAAGGCAAAATTTTCACCTTAATAATTTTTTATATGGTGATGCTCATGACCTAAAATATGAACCACATGATCAACTCACATAGGGGAATCCATCCATGTATTAAACAACTCCAAAAATTTTCACATGTGCTAAAGATGATGTCATCAATCTACTTACTCATATTTATCTATCAAGATGACTACTTGAGCTTATACATTCATACAACTATTTTGATAAATTTCATTCACTTCCATAATCACTCTAATCACTCATAAAAACCATAGAGTCTTTACAACATGCCCATATCATCAATATCATCTATCAATTAGCTCACTAAGTCAAACACTATCCAAACCATCAATATGATCATTTTGTCATTAGTGCACTAGTACCACATGTTCTCACTAAAGTCAATGACAACTAAAAATCAATGACCATGTTCAACAATCTCACCTTTTGTCGTTGATGGAAAAACACCCTCATAATGAATTCATTTGAATAAGACTTCATTTAAAATCCTTCATTCTAATATGTATCCCCATTTGACATTAATGACAAAGGGCTTCTTTCTCAACATGTAAACAAACATTCCTCAACTTGATGTATGCATTAAAATAATATTTAGGATGTTCAAGATACTTACATAATTTAAGTCATATGAATCAATTTCTCCCCCTTTGACATGTGCCAATCTGAAATTGGACTTATTTATTCCTTTAACATGAAAAACTGCTCATAGAGCATAGAAAGCTACTCCTATCATCAAGCTCCTTATTATGTCATCTATTCTTTGACATACACCAATCTGAACTTGGGCTACTTTGATCCTTGAATCTATCTACATATAAAAATTACAAACTCCCTTTGCTCATGAATGAAGATTCAATACCATATCAAAATACATGACTTGGTTTGATCAAGTCATCATGTCAATCTTATTCAATTTACAACTATAATGGACTTCATATATCTCAACCATGACTAGAACATATTACATATGCTCCCACTCACATCATGCATAAAATTTTCAAGCCACTCAAGCTAACTAAATTAGCTCCCCCTTAGCTACACATTTCTTCAAATTATATTTTTATCTTACACCATCAACCAAAGCTCAACTGGTATCCACCATGCTTCCTCTTTCTTGTCAAGTGTCTTCTTGAAGTGTAAATAGATAGACCCCAACCCATAATGTTTTAGAACAATGTGTAAACAAGAATTTTCCACAACTCATATTCCTTCTCCTCCTTGGTCATCTTATCCTAATAGTTCTTATTTTTATTAGGCTTAAGAGAAGAAACATGCTCATCCACTAAAATAGTTTCCTTTTCTTCTAAGATAGGATTGACAACATATGGAGATAATAAAGATTCAAGACATACCTTTTCAAATGAAGAATAAACCTCATCAATCTGCATTGACAACTAATGTTATTTGTAGGAAAATTTATTAAAAATAACATGATATTCTCTTGGATCTATACATACCTCAAAATGAGCTTCAATTTTTACTTTGGTCTTTTCCTTGAGCTTGAATTAAAATGACTTTTGACTCTTCTTTTCTATCTGGATAGATGACAAATTATCTTGGCATTCCTAAATCTTCTTCATCTATGATTCCTCTTTTTCATTAGGAGGTAATTCACTTTAATTTTTAGCTCAACTAAATTAATTTTCCTAGTCTTCACTTCCTTAGGATTCCATACCAAGGATTGACCTTTATTGAACACACTAGGATGTCCATGCACCTTCTTATGGCTTGAGAGCTTGATTATACAAAATCGTGAAATATTACCAACTTGATCACAACTAAAATAAATATCATTTATACTTTCTTCTTGATGAATATTATGAATCTCAACAAACATACAATTTTGTCTCTTAGGTTCATTATGCCCAATTTTAATTGTCCTAGGTCTCCATACCTAGGTTAGTCTTTTACCATGCATTCTGTGGTAGGATCTAACAATATGTCCCATGTCATGAAAATTATGGTAGATTAAATTATCCATATCTCTAAGTGACCATCTTCTCTTCCTTTTATAGTTTCTTTCTATTTGACCAAACCTATGAAAAGAATAACAATGACCATAAATATATCTTTCATACCTCATGGCACTTAGTTGCTTGATGGAAATTTTCTTGTTGATATTGGTGATTGCATATTTCTTCTCTTGAGCTAACCTATCTTGCTCTTTCTCATTCTTGTTTACCTTGATAAAACATTGCTCATGATGATCCATAAATGAATCTAGCTTGGTTTTCAATTGAATGATCTCATCCTTTTTATCTCTCATACTTTTACTTTAAGGCTCTAACTCAATTCTAAGAACTTGGATAGTATTTGTATCCATATTAACTTCTATAGCCATGTCATCCTTCAATATACATGCATTCTCTTCAATAATTTTCATATAATAAATAATGGATTTCAACACATCACACTCACCTTTCTTTGAACTCAACTTGACATTAATCTCTCCTAACTAAGTCTTGAGATTTCTACATTCTTCCTCTTTTGAAATCTGATTAGTCTATGTAACTCTTAATTGATTCTCAAGAATGTTGATCTTCTTTTTATCATATTTTGATCTTGAGCTTGCCTTTAACGATGTTATCTCCTTATTGATCTTGTTTCACTCATCCATAATAGACTCAAATTTTAAGGTCATGGTCTTATTTTGAACTACTTCTTGATCATACTCTCTCATCCTACCACTATACTTCTCAATAAGTGCCTTGAGATAATTGCATTTTTATTCACTTGATTTTAGACATGCATAAGTAACCTCATCTTAAGCCTTCAATTTTTTATTTTGTTTCTTTAATTTCTTATCCATATTGTACCTTCGATCACTTTCAAGTGGTTAAACTTGTAAAGAAGGTTATGATTTGATACCAATTATTAGAGGTATATTCACTGAGATGGGGGTGAATTATTGATGATAGACAATTAAATTAAATTCCCAACTCTTAAACATTCAACATACATCAACTTGATTAAGAAACACAAACATGAAAGCACATACATCCAAATCAGATATAAGAGCATATATCATATGAACACAACATATATGTGGGAAACCCTATTGGGGGATAAAATGCACTAAACCCTAGAAGATAGACTATAGTCTTATAAAATAAGATTGCACATTTAGACAAGCACCAATTGATTAAGGATCATCCACCCCTTAATTTATTGAGACACCAATCTCATAGGGAGCTATCTCCCCTATCTAGATCAGCACCCACTACAACTAAACCTTTAGCAAGCTTTACCTTTAAGGAGGAACCAATGCCCTAAGAAACCAAGAACACATTCATCTACCTAAACATATCACCTTGAACACTTGTTTATCTTGAATTGATGATGATCACCTTTGTCTACAATCTACCTTTAGGTCTAACCTACTCAAACTACCTCTTTTATGCTCATTAGGTCAATTGACGTATGTGTATTCTACCTTCAACTTTATTAGATAAACATGTCTGATCTTCCTCACTCTTTGATGGTCCTTACTAACCTGTACCTTCTCTTTGAAAGGTTCTCTTCTTCTCTTGAATATGCTCTTGCATAACTTCTCAACTCAATTCTCTCAAGTCTAGAAATGATCATCTTTGCTTTCAATCTTTATAGAGTCTTCATGAATATTATCTTCTTAGTCGGCCATAAGACTTGACTTAACCATTAAATCTTCTATCTTACTAAGAAATAGCCCAAATCCATTCTCATAGGTTAGCCATTACCTCATTATCCCCAAACCACCATTAGGTCTTGGTGAGACCTATAACAATTAGGCCTTCATAGTCACACATTATATGTGAGACTACATGGACCTCTTTTATCCTTTACCAATGACTCAAACACATAAAACCTATTTCCAATAGCTCCTTCATTACTACCATATGGGTCCATACCACCTACAACACAAACATACACTTTCAAACTTCTATCATGTTAAGACATAGCTCAAATCCATTCTCATAGGTCAACCATTACCTCATTATCCCCAAACCACAATTAGGTCTTGGTGAGACCTAGAATAATTAAGCCTTCACATTCACACATTACATGTGAGACTACATGGACCTCTTTTATCCTTTACCAATGATTTAAACACATAAAACCTATTTCCAATAGCCTAGTGATTACTCCCATTTTGGTCCATGCCATCTAGAACACAAAATAACACTTTCAACCTACCAATCAAGTTACCTTGCTCTTTAGGCTTTCATACACAAAAAATTCTCAAACTTTTGAAGCAAATAGTCAATTATTTCACATAGCCATATGATTATATCACGTGAGTGAACCATTTATTACCTCTGATACACCTTAATATGCTTTAGACACTTCAATATAGATTATAAGCACTCAATTAAACTCTCTCAAAATGACCACTTAGATTGGTCACACATAGTCAAAATATAATCATACTATTTTGACTATTAATATCTCATTAGGGGCATATCATCACATATAATACTTTCTCTTTCTCATAATCCTTAGATACTTATAGTACATCTCCATACTCATTTTCTTCTCAAATTATGCTTATAACACCTTCAACTTACCTCTGCAAGATGGTCACTTAATATGGTATTGTATTCAACAAAAATAGTCAACTTCTAAGCCTTTGTTCTCACTAAATGTGGATTGGTCAAACTTCTAAAATACACATAGATGGTCCTCATAAAGTGTGAAACACTCTCAAATAGTTACTTCATCTAGGAATATAAATTTTCTATGAAGAAAATTTCAATTTTCCTTCTCAAGTCATTTTCAGAACATGGTCAAACACATATTCAACTTTAGAGCTTAATATATTTGATTATACAAACATTTAAACCTTATAACCAGTGTCTCTAGATGCACCTCGAGTCCTATTGACTAAATTTGACTTTTAGGTCAAATTTGGACCCCTATAGGTAAAAATCTTTGTTTTTTAGATGTTTTTATGGTCTAAATCATTATCATAGGCTATATTATGCTTTAATTGATGTTATCTAATTCCTTTCTAGCCTTAGTCATTGTTTCATTAGCTTATTTGTCATTTTAGGTCATTTATTTTGTTTTTAAGAGTAAAAAATGCAAGTGGCATGGTTCCCAAGGTGTCTAGAAGTCCTATTTTTCATTTAAAACATACAAGAGGTCAATTTAGTGATTAGGGATGTTATTTACATAAAAATATTACAAGTTTTCTAGCTAAAATCCTAAAAATCAATTGAAAATGGAAGAAAATGGAACTTGTAAAGCCCATGGGGAAGTGTACCACATGGGAAAATATCATGGAATGGCTTTTCACCTTCACAAAACTCATCTCAACATTTTGTTTACTTTTAAAGTTCCATTTAAAAGCTAAAACTATTATACTACTTTCTTGGTTTTTTACACACATAGAAGTGACCTATAAGTTTGTGCTTAGTACGGATAGTTAAAGAGGTTCCAGGAAAAATGAATTTTTGAGGTGATATTAAACTTAGACAACTTCATTTTAATAGAAATATTTCAAGGATTGATCAATTGTGCTTTATGAATCATCCTTTGCAAGCTGACTGTACTTTTATTCTAGATGTTTTATGAACCCTATAGGTGTTGCTCCATTTTGGTAAAATTTTTAGGAACCAATTGGTGATGTTTTATGTAAAGTATGTATTGTAAATTATTAGATTGTATCCATTCTTATTTTTGTGTTTTATAATTTTTTTGTGACCATGTTAGTCTATGTTGTAAGGTGTCACCACTGTAAAGTTTTAGTCAATTTCGCATAATTTCAGAATGTTGGGATCATATATAGGTTTCATGTGATTTTAATATGGTGTTAGACACACACACACACACACACACACACACACACACACACACACACACACACACACACACACAGACATATATATATATATATATACATATATATATATACATATACATATGTATATATATATATATGTATATATATATATACATATATATATATATACATATATATATATATATACATATATGTATATGTATATATATATATATATGTATATATATATATATGTCTGTGTGTGTGTGTATATATATATACATATATATATATATATATATATATATATATATACATACATATATATGTATATATATATATATACATATGTATGTATATATATATTTATATATATATATATATATATATATATATACACATATATATCTATATATGTATATACATATATATATATATGTATATACATATATATATATATATATATATATATATATATATATATATATATATCACATTATCACCTCTTCCCATGTTTGGTTCCATCATATTATGTTTTGGGAAAATTCCCATCTTGTCATTCTTCATTGTCAAATATTTACCCAATTCCACTTATAGTCACTCTTATACTCTTGTTTATCTTATCTATGGAGTTTCAATCAAAGTGTTTTAGTTATATAATCCATAAATATATGGGGAGAGACCACTTGGATTCTTTGGAAGAGTACAAGTTTGGTGACAAGCTCATTCACCATGCTAAAATAGTCATGAGATGCCTCTACATGTTCTATTCCATGTATATGTAGGTGATCTTCACATTGAAAGGAATGTTTTAAGCCTATATCATGATTTCTTGGTTTTCAATCATGAATTTTAATGTTTTAAAATATGTTTGAGTTTCCTTCAGTCCCTTTATCCACCTTATTTCTCTATTCCACAATCACTATCCACATTCATCTCATTGTCACATATAAGTATCTCATGATGACATCATCGAATCTTGAATATTGGTTTCAATAATTTTAAGATGTGAAAATTTCATTTGAGGGTATTGATGGATGTCTTGGACCATTTAAATAGTTAAAATGCATACAAATCATTCCATGGTAATTAGAGAAGCTTTACTACCTGTGTGCAAAGATGCTTATATACAGATGTATCAACATAGCGTTGAGGATTCTTGTGTGAAGGATTGAAAAATGGACAAGATTATTTTTGGATTATAATATGTAACTATAAAATTTTATACTTATTTTAATAAGAATGGAATAAAAGAAGAGATGGCCTACTTTGAAAGAAGCAAGAACTGAGTTTAGGGAAATTTTTCCTAAAATGTGAAAAGAAAGCTCTAAAGGGTTTTTATGCACCTCCTAAAATATGCTTAAAAAATGTTATAAACATATATAATGGTAAACCTTTTATCCCCTAATATATATAATACTTCTGCCAAATATGAGAGTTATAAAGTGAGGAGAGGATTAAATTTTAGAGCCTTAAAGTGGCCTAAAAAATTATTGCACGTCTACATTCTTGTCTATAGGTTTAGAAGTTTGAAACATATTTGCATCCCACAAGAAAATAAAGCATTACATCATGGATAAAGTTGTATAATGGATTGAGTTGTGAGAAAAATGGAATGGATACCATTAGTATAGGTTTTATGGATGTTTTTTCAAGCTTCATGAGTGCTTACAGGTGTCCCTTGTATGGGAAAATACACACCTACAACAGGGTATAGGATAATGAATTAATTTTGATGCCCAGGTGGTGTTCTATAACTACCAGTTGAGTGAAAGTTCAAGAATGTATTTTTTTACCAAGGGGGTTCAAGGGGGGTTCTCAAGCATCATAAAAAAACTCATTTGAAGCAATATACACCTATAACATGGTCTAAAAGGTAGGTGTCTTAGTCAGGTAAGAAGAGACTCATTTTTTAGGCTCAAATAAATATGAAGAGGGTAAGCATAATGTGAATGATATATAGGATAGTAAGTTACCTAAAGTTAAATAAGGTCTTTTATGTGGTTTTCCATACCTAAACTATATAACTGTACCTATAGGTGCATATTCCAAATAGGAAACATAATCAATAGCGCATCAAATTGAAAAGCAAGGATTATGTGACTTATTTGGAGAATTTGGAGTAATAGCATAATTAGACCCTCACACATCATGAACAAGGTCCAAATAAGATGATATGCACCTATAGGGGTGAAAGAGCAAGATGTCTCAGTCATAGGATAATGGAGGACTAAGTTATGACCAAAGGTGCATAAGAAGGGATAATGGGAGGATGGGATGATGAATTAAAAATATTTATACTTTATCAATATCCATGATTAACCTCATACTCTTTACCAATGTTAATAATCCTATATTAATCTCTTAAAACCCTATGTTCACCTACAACCACCATGTTGTAGTGTTGAACATGAAGGTGAGATAAAGAGATGAACTTGTCTAGGGAAGGAAGCAAGGTTAAAATAAATGAAAATTGGTTAATTATATGTACTAATGTGTTTAAAAAATCCCAATAATATACCAATATGATCATCTATCTTCCCTACTTGGTCAAATGTCATCGGTTTGTATAGTTGCTCCAAGAAATATCTTTTCTTAATAGATGAATATGAGGAATCTAAAGAAGCGATGTATTTTGTGGTATTTAAAAGATTAATAAGAATAAATTTAGGATTAACTATATGTTGATGTAACCTAGGATCATTTGTTTATCTTGGAAATATCACTCTCAGATGGATTTGGGAAAAGGTGTAGGAAATAGGCTTTTAGAGGCCTCTTTTGGGCATTTTGGGCTGGTTAGGCACCTAAATCACGGAATAAATATAAAAAATTTGGTAAAAATCATATTAAATACATTTTAAAACTCTAAAAATATTTAATTTTCCTCAGGGATAAGAAATATACCTCATTGTTTTATCTCAGAGGTCAACCTATCTAGGAAAATCAAGCTTTAGCAAAACAAGTTAGTGAATAAAAAATGGGCAAAGGGATTGATATGGATTTTTAATAGAATTATGAAAAATATTATGATGTTTATGGAAGGAAAATATATGATTTATAATAACTAATTTAGGCTTATAACTTTCAATATAACTAAATTACCCCTGCACTCAATCTAACTAGGTAGGGTTTCACTAGGCCTAGTTGGTGAATGACGGAAAAGGGAGAATATGAGTACTTGGGAAGTTTTTTGGTTATATTAAAATATTTAATGAAGCATTAATAATCATGACATACCAGTCCAACCATGAGATATCACTTCAATTATCTCAAACATGAAGGGTACATGCTAAACCGTTTAGGCCTTCAAGAGACTTAGAATCAATTGGGCTCCATATTCACTTATAACTCTTAGAGGGATATATAGTTTATTGGTACAATTTAATAATATGAAGACCTATATAATAATTTTTCATGCAAGGAAAGCTATGTGAAAGCTAATTCTAGCTTAGAAAGAATCCACACATGCAAGAAGGGCAGAAACAAGCTTAAATGGGTGTTTTCAAGTGTTCATATCTCATATGATATTTTTAATGAGAAAAAAAGGAGT
The DNA here is from genome assembly GCA_037957365.1 of Torreya grandis. Classification (NCBI taxonomy): domain Eukaryota; kingdom Viridiplantae; phylum Streptophyta; class Pinopsida; order Cupressales; family Taxaceae; genus Torreya; species Torreya grandis. Next base: position 1,125,856 of record JARHVA010005268.1, on the reverse strand, counting down.
TTTGAGGGGTTACTTGGGTCCATTATAATAAATATTGTGGAATATTTTGGAAATTCTAATGTCAAAGCTTTATAAACAAAGCTTAAGACCAAAGACTGCCTAAAACCCTACTAAACCCTCAGTGAAGACTTGATTGAGAGAATAATCTTGGAAAGATATCCAAATTAAATGGTTTGGAAATGAAATATATTATAACATGTAGAGACTCCCTTAGGATATCTTCCACAAAGTTGAGATGTACAAAATTATATGGACAAGGTGTAAAATAGGGTATTTTTTACCATTTTAAGTGTTTTACAAATTCTAGGAGGTTATAAGAAATGAAGTCAAGTTTGGAGGAAAGTTATATACTTTTCATAAATCCCTACGGCCATTTAATACTTGGAAAAAAATTATAAGTTTTTAAATAATAGCTATCATCTCAACCAGTCAAAATTGACATAGTGAACACAATGGTGAGAAGGGAAAAAATTCAAGTGTGATTCTTTTTAAGGTGTACCTAAATATTATAAGGAAATAGAGATTATTTTTAAGTTTAATTAACTCCCTCCCACATATTTTAATGGAACACTGAAGCCAATTTTGAGGCCAAGTGTGAGGGGTGACTAAAAAATGAGTTTTCTAGACTATAGACAGTGACGACTTCCTTCCAGGAGTTGTGATTTGAGTAGGACTAAAACCAATTCATGGATAATCATGTACATAATCCTTAATTCTCATAAAAATAATCATAACTTTAAATATTTAGTTTTTGGACGTTCAAACATGTCCAAATTATGAAGGTATTTTTTTGAGCCAAGACAAGGAGTGTTATAACACGTTGCATAAGTTTTATGACTTATATGGAAACTTGGGATTTCTAAAATTGCATGTTTCAATTAATCCCTCTTTATCAATAATTTTTAACCTCTTTTATCATATTTACAAGTGTCCAATTTGCCTTTGGACTTCCTTTATCTTGCTCTTCTCCCAAAGGCTATAAATATTGACTCTTTTGTCTCTTTTAAGGAGCCTCAATCAGTTGATGGTGAAAGCCTAGAAAATTTTGTACTTGAATGTTTATTTAGGAAATAAAAAATAATAATTTTCATACTTAATTTTTTTAAAAATTGAGTGTTTTTTACATCTTGTTGGTCTTGTTTAGTAAAAGATGATCTTTTCTAGCATGTTATACTTGATTATTCACCAAGTGTGGCAAAGAGTAATTGTTATAGGTCTTTGTTAGTGTTATATTTCAAGTGTATAAGTGTCTTATAAGTGGTTAATGACTTTATTATACCAATTAATCATCCATTATCATCATAAGTATCAAAAATTATTTTTCAACCTAGCTTATAAAACATTGATGTAACCATTTATCTTGTGTTATGAGTTTTGTGTAAGCTAAGCTTTGTTTTGCTCTAAGTAGTATATATTTAGTCAGTATGAGGAAATATTATTTGGTGCATCACATTTTATGTTTATTAGTTGTTTTCTTAATCCTTTTCATCCAAATTTTATAGGTAATAAAGTACTTTAAAGAGTGCATCTAGGGAACTAGCCCTTCTAGAGATTCATCTCACCAAATTGTTACCCACAGCAAGAGAGATGTTTGCATTGTACCACTTGGATGAGAAGATATAGGAATCTACTCAATGGGTGAATATATAAGTGACAATAATTTTTTCCATACCCAATGGGAATCTATGTCCTAGAATATTGTCCAAGATTATTGTTAGTCTTGGAATAGGTACAGCTACAAGAACATCTACATTAAGGACCTAGAAACTCCACTAATGTTTTAAACTCTTTGGTTACTGACCAATATTTATTTTCAATGACAAAATTTACCACTAGGTTTACTCCTAGATTTATACCATTTGAATTTGTGAAATTGCCTTTATATTCTGTCAAAAAGTTTAGATTTGTAAATACTCATCCTTATTCAAGAGAGTTAGTGTTTAAGAATTCAAAGTTAATACTAAGATCAAACTCTAATACCCATAGTCTACATTAAAATATTGTTATAAACCAACCTTTTTTATCCATCCCCATATCATCTCCTTTAAATATTTCCCAATATGACCAAACTCATTGAGAAGCGCCTAAGAGTGTTCCATATTTTAGTGGAGAAGGTCCTATTACTTCCATTGAACATATTATAAATATAATTTTTTTTTTTGACATTAATAATAGAACCTAAGAGAATGTGGATATTGTGATATTGGAATTCTATTTCAAAGGGAGATGTTTACATTGGTATGGGACTCTACCTAAAAAGTCCATTACTTCATGGGATGAACTAAGAGATCTATTGACTAAGAGGTTTGGAGAGAAGAGTGATTATCTATCACTAGCTAAGTAATTGAACACTATCAAGAGGGTTAATCAAGATTTTATGTAAGATTTTAACACTAGATTTCAAAATACATGGGATAGGATCCAAACCCTTGTGAGACCTACTCCAAATTATGCCTTCTTTTACTATCTAAAATCGATGAATAGTGATGTATCCATGATGATTCAATCCATGGGTGGGAATACACTACCTAATATATATGAGGTAGATATCAATGCTGAGAATTATCTTGTTCAAGTGGGGAAGATTTCTCCTAGGCTACCAATGCCATTGTTTCCTAATTTGTAGCATCGTAATCAAGCTGTATTACCTACCTCTGCTCATTTACCTAATGCTCAAGATAAGTCTACCATTATACCTATGAATGATATTCATGAAGTGAAGAGTTGTCTTCAAAGTGTCACTAATGAATTTCCTTCCCTAAAAAGGGAAAAAAATCATTCTTACAAAGCTTATCATCCCTATAATCAGTTTGGACAAGTAACTAGACATCCTTTTCAAGGTAATGCTCAAGGAAAATGTCAAATCACTCAAGGTAGACCTTACTAAAGTTAAAATAATAATACCCCATCATCATCTAAATATATTATCTGCACTCCAAATTAATTTGTTCAATAAAAACCATTATATACTTCTTATGACCAAAATCAAGGCCAAGTTACATATGCCAATGAAATGCCTAGTCAAGCCATGACAATGCAAGGTAGCCATGTACCTCAAGTTCAAAATTTTAAGATGTCAATGAAATATGGAATGTAAATTGGAATGGAAAATGGACAAAAAAAATCTTATTATAATCTCATAAATCTTTTTTATGGAGTGTTTTGTTCCATCAATCATTTGGGGAATGCAAGTAATATGAATGCTAGTGTGTCCTCTAACACTAGGTCTAAAAAGAGGACAGTTGAAGAGACACAAGGGGGTAATGAAGGACCAATTTTGAATCCTACATCATATAAAATTTTTGGTGGGTATAAATTATATTCTAAGGTGTAGTATAATTATAAATTTCAAAGTTCAAGGACAGCTCCTACACATCCACCTTTACAAGCTACACCATAAGGTCCTAGTTTTTCCATATAGCCTCTTAAGTTGAGCAATCCTTATATAAGTATTATTAGATAAGATTAAGAATTTATAAATGAATATTTAATTATGGGATTAATTATAAATATTGTGATAAAAATATATACTTTAAAATAAATTACAAGGACTAGGTAAGCATGTTAGGTCAGCTAGGAATGAGAATGTTATGTTGGTGAATGGAACTCAACCCATTGATGGACAAGTGAAGAAAAATGATAAGACTCCTCCTTTCAATCTATCATTAATCATTAGTGAATTAATAGTTCAAAATTACATTATAGATAGTGGGGATAGTACTTTGGTTATGCCCAAATCAATAGTGGATAGACTAGGCCTTATGTATGAACCAATGGCTGAATGAGTTCTACAATTGGATGGATCACTAAAAAAGGACTTGGGAATAGTAAAGAATTTTAATTTTAAATTACATTATATTCCTAATTTTACCATTCATCTTGATGTGGTTTTGGTATATTTACCTCCATACTTTGCTCCTTGTTTGTGAAGAGAGTTTATAGCTAAGATAGGTACATACTTGGGAACTAATTGGTCCTGTATAGATTTTAGGACAAAGTATGGTATCAAGGTGAAGTTTTAATCAGAGCCTATCCATAAAAATCACTTAGAGACTTACATCTCTAAAGTGACAAAGGTAAATCATGCCATTATTGATGAGGAATAACTTCATAGAGATTAACCTCCAACATCTTCTCTTGAAGGAGTTTTTGATTTGTATTTAGATGAATGGGGAAATGAACATTATGAGTATCATACAAAAAAATTAATAGAGGAAGGTTGTATTGGAGTGTATTAAATTCATGAGAAGGAATCTTTCATGCGAAACTTGATGAATCCAAGGGAGAACATGGATGGCTTATTGTAGCTATTATTTGATGGATCTCGAAGCAAAATTGGGGCATGTGCTGGAGTAATGCTACTTTCTCCATCCAAAAAAAGGTAATATTCGACTTTTAGATTTCACTTCTATTTTTCTTTTAATGGGGTAGAACATGATTCCTTCATTCTTACCTTAGAGTGGGATGGAAAAAAAGGTGTGAAAGAGTTATAAGTGTATAGTGATAGTGAGTTAGTTGTGAATCAAGTAAGAGGCAAAAATTTGACTAAGAACTCTTTTCTTAATTATTATAAGCATAGACTGTGGGATATTATGGAGGTTTTACAAGACTTAAACATACAATATATCCCAAGATAATACAATAAACATGCTTATTGGTTGGTAGCAATTGGAGCTCAATTTGATGTTCGAAAGGGGATAAGAAAGGCCAAGAACTAGCCTCATCTTAAGGTGATTGTTACCCCCTCTATACTTGATAATTACACTAATTCGAATGTTTTTTATAGTGACAAACAAATAGAAATTTTTCTATAAGAGGAGGCTACGCTTTCTTCCAAGAATCAGTCCAACCTAAAATAATAATATAGAGGGTAGATTGTATAATTGAAAACAAACAATCATCCTAAAGGGTTAGTCACACTTGAGAGTATATTTAATGATGATGATGATTAGTTGAAAAAATAAAAGGTAAGCATGTACAATAATAAATAAAACTATGAAATATTACAAATCCTCAAAGATAAGTTGCTTGCTCTTGGGAAGTTATGTACTACTAAAGAGAAGCATGCTTTCGTTGAGTTATGCAAGGAATTTTTTGATGTCTTTAAATGGAAATATAGTGATTTAAAGATTTTTAATTAAAACTTTTCTAAAAATACTATAGATCTAGATTATAATTCTAATAATATCAATAAAATACAAAGACTAGTCAATCCTAAGATTTAGCCTCTCATGAAAAAGAAGATTATAAAGTTATTTGAGTCTAAGATCATTTTCCATATTAAGCATTCATCTTATTTTGCAAACTTAGTCTTGGTAAGGAATAAGAATGGGGAATTCAGGTTATGTGTCAATTTTATGGACTTGAATAGCATTTATTTTAAGTACCATTATCCTCTTCCTTCCATGGAGTATATTTTATAAGTTGTGGCAGGTAGCGAAATGTTTTATTTCCTTGATGGATATTCTAGGTATAATCAAATTTTTTTAAAGGAAAGTGACAAATATAAGATAACCTTTGATACTAAATGGGGTATATATGCTTATAATAAAATTTATTTTGGTTTGTCTAATGTTGGTGCAACATTTCAATGTGTAATGGATATGGCTTTTTAAGGAGTAATAAATGACATCGTGTTGGTGTATCTTGATGATATCACTATTTTATTTTAAGGATGCAAAGGATCACTTGAATCACCTTAGGTAGATTTGTTGAGACATGTGGAGAATTTAGAATCTCTCTTAAAACAAATAAGTGTGTTTTTTTTGTCTATGAAGGCAAACTTTTAGGAAATATTGTCTCAAAGAAGGACCTATCAATAGATCTTGAAAAGGTGAGTACAATCTTGGCATTGGCTTCGCCCAAACACAAAAAAGGTTTGCAAATTTTCTTTGGAAAAATCAGTTTTATAAGGTTATTTATTCCTAATTTTTGTAATTTATTCAATCCTCTAACCTCCATTCTATGTAAATATGAAATTTTCACTTGAACAAGAAGGAAGGATATTTTTGAAGAGATTGAACAAGTTATTGCCCAAAATCCAACTCTTGCAAGTCTTAATTTCTCAAAGGACTTAATTTTTTTTACCTTTATACATGAAGAGTATATTTATACTATGTTCACTACATAAAATGAAGAAAACTTGGAGCAACCTACTACCTTATTTAGTCAAGGATTGGAGGGCTATGATGTAAGATACACTTATGTTGAGAATCAAGTACTTTCAATTGTTATAAGTCTAAATAATTTTAGGCATATGTTATCTAACAAAAATATTCACATATTGGTACTTCATCCTATGTCAAAAAATTCATTTTAACTATATATTTGAATGAAAAAAGGGTTGGTTGGATTACAAAAGTGATGGAGTATGATGTAGAAATCAAGACAACCAAGCTAGTGAAAGGAAAGGGGTTGTGTGAGCACCTTTATTCATATTTGAAAGCACAAAAATAGATTATTTTAGCACTTCATGATTACCCTATGATAGATACATATTCATCCATGAGAAGTTAAACACAATATATGATCTATTTTCTTCAAACTGGTGAGTGTCCACAAGACCTACATAGAACTAAATTAAGGAACTTTAGATGACAATCTATCCTTTATGTAGTTGTTTATGGAATGCTTTTTAGGAATAAATTTTTAGGTGTGATATTGAGATGTGTTGAATCAGATCAAGTTGAGAAAATATTTCTTGAGTTTCATGATGGACCAGTTGGTGGTCACTTTTCTCCAAAAACCATAGCTACTAAGATTATGAGGGCTATATTTTTTGGCCTAGTTTATTCAAAGACACCCATGATTGGATAAATAAGTGTTAAAAATTTTCTCTCTTTGATGGTAAAAAAAAAATATATCCTTTCCTCTTCATTCAATACACGTATAACAACCTTTAATGCAATGGGTTCAAGATTTCATAGGTTTAATCAACATACCTTCTAGTGTTAGTGGGTGCTGACTACTACAGATTTTTTTACAAGATGGGTGTAGGTTATTTCTCCTAAGGAAGCAAATGAATTTTTAGTTATAGAATTTTATGAAGGCATAGTGACAAGGTTTTGGGTTCCTTCAAGAATAATTTTAGACAATGCATTAGCTTTCCTTGAAATAAGGATAAGTGAGTGGGATTTAAAACATGGTATTAACATAATAATTCCTCCAAATATTATACATAAGGGAATGGAATATCTAAGTATACCAATAAGAATCTAATCAGTATTATCAAGAGGACATTAGAGGAGAATCAAAGAACTTGGCATTCCAAGTTGAAGACAACACCTTGGGTTGACATGATCACCCACAAGAGAATAATTAGAAACTCACCATATACACTTGTTTATGGGAGAGAATCTAGATTCAATATTTCAATTGAACTACTAGACTTGGATATCACTTATCAGCTGGAGTTGATCGAAAATAAAAGCATGGATGTCAGGGTGTGTGATTTGATGGAACTTGAAGAGATAAGAGATCAATCTATGAAAACTATGAGGGCTCATTGAGATCAAACAAAGAAATACTTTGATAATAAATCCATGCCAAGAATTTTCCAATAGGGAGACATTTTTATAATGTGGTTTAAAGGTAGGGCTAAGGATGGAAAACACACAAAGTTTGATACTTTGTAGAGTGGCCCTTATGTTATCGACCAATACAAGAAACACAATGATTTATAACTCTCAAAGTTGAATGGAGAGGAGATTCAAATCCCATTCAATGGGATATATATAAAATATTTATACTAAGTTTCTCCTCTCCCTTTGTATATAGTTTTTGTTTTCTTTAATTTCTCTAAGTGCTTATTCACATGTGTGAGTCTTGTTCATGTCTTACTTTGTTTTGTGTGTGATTGGTGTATTGGGGTTGTATTTTGTGTATTTTAAGTAATTAGTTACTATTTGTCTTCAATAATTAATTAATTACCTTGTCCCTTGATGGGATAAGGCTACAAGTCCTTAGTATAGTAGGCATACTTTGTATATAGTTTTTGTTTTCTTTAATTTCTCTAAGTGCTTATTCCCATGTGTGAGTCTTGTTCATGTCTTACTTTGTTTTGTGTGTGATTGGTGTATTGGGGTTGTATTTTGTGTATTTTAAGTAATTAGTTACTATTTGTCTTCAATAATTAATTAATTACCTTGTCCCTTGATGGGATAAGGCTACAAGTCCTTAGTATAGTAGGCATACTACCCTAAGGGTCACCAATTTATTGACAAAATTTTACTTTTAGGTCAAATTTGGACTGCTATAGGTAAAATAATTGGTTTATTATATGTTATATGGGTATAAATATTTTTAATAGGATATATTATGGTTCATTTACGTTATCTAATGCATTTGTAGCCTTAGTCATGGTTTTTTTAGCTTATTTATCATTTTAGGTCATTTATTATCATTTTAAGAGTCATAAATGCAAGTGGCATAGTTACCAAGGTGTATAGGTGTCCTATTTTTAATTTAAAACATCCAATAGTTAATTTTATCTATCATGTATGTTATTTACATCAAAATATTTTAGGTTGTCTAACTAAAATCTAAGAAATAAATTAAAAAGGGAGAAAATGGCACTTGTACAGCCCATGGGGAAATGTGCCACATGGGGAAAGATCATGGAATGCATCTTCACCTTCATAACACTCATATAATTTGTTTTTATTTGAAAGTTCTATTTTAAATCCAAAACCATTCTACTCCTTTGTTGGTTTTTTGGACACACAAAAGTGACCTATAGGTTTGTGCTTATTATAGATAGTTCAAGAGATTTCAAGATAAATGATTTTGGGAGGTGATATTAAACTCATATAAATTCATTTACATATTAATAGTGAAAGTATTTATTGGTTTTGTTTTATGAGTCATCCTTTGCAAGCTGATTACACTTTTTTACTAGATATTTTATTCACCCTATAGGTTTTGATCTATTTTGGTCAGATCTATACAAAAAATTTAATGATGTTGGATCAAAAGTATTTTGGATACATTATAAGATGGTATATATTATTATTTTCATATTTCATAATGTTTTGATGAGCAAGTTAATTTATGTTGTAAGAAGGTGTCACCACTGTGATGTTTTAGTCAATTTTGCCTTATTCTAGAATGTTGGGATTCTTCAAAGGTTACATGTGAGTTTAATATGATATTAAAAACGACTCTAGGTCATATTATAACCTATTTCCATGTTTGGTTTCATCATATTATGGTTTGGAAAAACTCCCATCTTGTCTTCATTGTCAACTCTTTGCCCAATTCCACTTACAGTCACCAATATAAGCTTGTTTATCCTATCTATAAAGCTGTAATTTGAGTATGTTATTTATCCAATCCATCAATATATTGGGATATTCCACTTTTATTCTTGGTAAGAGTAAATTTTTTGTGACAAGATCATTTACCATGCTAAAACAATCATGAGATGCATCTGCTTGTTATATTCGATGTATACGCATGTGACCTTCATGTTGAAAGGAATGTTTGAAGATTATATCAATATGTCCTATTTGTCAATCATGAATTTTTAATGTTGAAAATAGGTTTGATCTACCCATGAAGACCTTTATCCACCTTGTTTCTCTATTCCACACTCACTATCCATATTCACCTCATTTTCACATATAAGTATCTGATGATGATGTCATCAAAGACATAGTATTTATTTCAATACTTTTGAGATGTGAAAATTTCATTTGAGGGTATTGAGATATGCCTTGGAGAATTTAAATCAAATTAAAATTCATATATCTCATTCCATGGTAACTAGACAAGCTTCCCTACCTGTGTGAATGATGCTCATCTACAGGTGTATCAATAGAGCTTTGAGGATTCTTTTGTGAAAGATTGAAACATGGAAGAAGCCTATTTTTTATTCTAATATGTAACTATACCATTTTATACTTGTTTTAATAATAATGGAACAAAATAAGAGATGAGATACTTTGAAAGAAGAAAGGACTAAGTTTAGGGAAACTTTCCCTAAAATGTGAAAATAAAGCTCTAGAAGGTTTTTGTGGACCTCCTAAAATATTATTACAAAGTGTTCAAAAAATATATATTATTAAAACATTTATCCCATATCATAGATAACACGTTTTAAAAATATGAGAGTTATAAAGTGAGGGTAAGATTGAATTTTAGAACCTCAAAGTGGCCTAAAAAAGCACTAAAAGTCTGCATTCTTTTCCAAAAGTTTTGAAGTTTGAAATATATTTTCATCCCACAAGAAAATAAAGGTTTCCCTCATGGATAAAATAGTTGAATGGATTGAGTGGTGAGAAAAATGGAATGGAGACCATAAATATATGGTTGATGCATGATTTTTAAAGATTCATGAGTACCTACAGGTGTCTGTTGTATGGGAAAATACACACAATAGGGTATAAGATAATGACTTAATTTTCATGACCAAGTGGTGTTTTAAGACTCTCAAGTTGAGTATAAGTTCAATAATGAATTTTGTGACCAAAATGGGTTTAGGGGGTGTCTCAATCAATTAGGAAGAGACTCAGTTTTGAGGCTCAAATGCATATGAAGAGGATAATAATGATTTGAATGAACAGTAGGATATTAAAGTGACCTAAACCTCAAGAAGGTATTTTATGTGGTTTTCTAGACCTAAACAATACAAGTGCACCTATAGGTGCCTCTTCCAAATAGGAAACACAGTCAACACTCCATCAAATTGAAAAAGAAGGCTTATGTGAGGTATTTGGTAGAGTTAGAGTGATAAGTGAGTTTTAGGTACTTTAATTGTGGTTTTAATAGTATAATTAGACACTTAAACATCATTAATAAGGTCCAAATGAGATAATATTCACCTACAAGGGTGAAAGAATAGAATGTCTCAGTCATAGGATAGTGGAGGACTCAGTTATGACAAAAGGTGCATAGGAAGGGATAATGGGAGGATGGAATGATGAATTAAATATATGGATACTTTTTAGATATCCATGATAAACCTCATGATCTATATGAACATGAACAATTTTATACTAACATCTTAAAACCCTATGTTCCCCTATAACCACCATGTTGCAGTCTTGAACATGAAGTTGAGATAAAGAGATGAAATTGTCAAGGCAAGAGAGAAAGGTTAAAATCAATGAAAATTGGTTCATGATAGGTTGAAATGTATTCAAAAAATCCCAATACACTTCCAATATTATCATCTACCTTCCCTACTTGGTTAAATGTCATCAGTCTATTCAGTTGCTCCAAGAAATCTCTTTCCTCAATAGATGAATATGAGGAATGTAAAGAAGAGAGGTATTTTTATGTTTTTAAAATATTATTAATAATAATAAATTTATTATTTATAACATGTTTATGGATGTTAGGATCATTAGTTTAGCTTTAAAAGATAACTCTTAGGTGCATTTGGGAAAAGGTGAAGGAATTAGGCTTTTAGAGTCTTTTTTGGTACATTTTGAGTTGGTTAGCCACCTAAATCAAGGAATACAGGTAAACCATTTGGTAAAAATAATAATAAAGACATTTAAAAACTCATTAAATATTTACTTTGACTTGGGGATAAGGGATATACCTCACTATTTTGTCTCAGAGGTCAACTGGGCTAGGAAAATGAAGCCTTAGCAAAGTAAGCTAGTGAGTACAAAATGGGAAAAGGGATTGATATGGAGCTTTGGTAACCTTAGGAAACATATTATAAGGTGTATATAATCAAATTATATGATATAAAAACACTAATTTAGGCTATAACCTTTAAAGATGACCAAAATACCCATGCACTCAATCCAACTAGGGAAGCTTTCATAGGCCTACTTGGGGAATGAGGGAAATGGAAGAAGAGGAGTTATTGGGAGGTTTTTTGGTGATATTAAAAGTTTTAATTAATCAATAATAATCATTATATACAATACCAACCATGATATATTAGTTTAAGTATCTCAAACATGCAAGGTACATGATAAACACTTTAGGCCTTGATGGTACCTAGAACCAATTAGGGTCCATATTCACTTGTACGTATTGGAGCTATATATATTTTATTTGTACATGTTAAGGAGGTGAAATTATAACTTTATAATATTTTTAAATTCAAGGAAACCTATGGTAAAGCTACATCAATATCAGAAAGAATCCAAATATGCAAGAATGGTATAACTAAGCTCGAATGGGTTTTTTCAAGTGTTCATATCTCCTTAGAGAGTTTTCATGAGAACCAATGGATTTTTTATGGGTTAGTGGGGTCCATTAGGATAATATTATGTAATTTTATGGAAATTCCAATGTCAATGTTTTATGAACAAAGTTGAAGACCAAAGATTGCCTAAAACCCCACTAAACCCTCAGTCAAGACCCGATGGAGAAAACAAGCTTGGAAAACTATCAAAATGAAATATTTTTTCCATGAAATATATTTTAACATGTATATGAATCCTTTATTATATCTCCAACCAAGATTATTTGTATGGAATTGTATGGAGAGGGTGAAAAATAAGGTATTTTTTATCAGTTTATGTGTTTTTTAGGTTCCAGGAGGTTCTAACATATGAAATAAAGTTTGAGGGAAATACATAAAAAGTTTATAAATATATGTGGCCATTTAATACCTTTAAAAAACATATAAGTTTTAAAACAATAGCTCTCATCTCAGCCACTCAAAACTCGCATAGTAAACACAATAGTGTGAAGGGTGAAAACTTTAAGTGTGAGTCTTTTTAAGGTTTAACAAAGATATATAAGGCCATATAGACTATTAAAAAATATAATTAAATCATTCCCACGTATTTTAATGGAAAAATAAATCCAATTTTGAGGCTAAGTGTGAGGGGTGACTCAATAATGAGTTTTTAGACTATAAGCAATGATGGCATCTTTCTAGGAGTTTCTAGATGAATAAGACTAAAAAAAATGCATTGAGAGGAATGTATAAAATCCTTACATCTTATAAAAATACTTATACCTATCTGTATTTAGTTTTAGTATTTTCAAATATGTCCAAATTATGAAGCCAATTTTCTAAGCCAAGATAAGGAGTTTTATGACACTTTTCTTAAGTTTCGTGACTTGCATGGAATATTGTGAATCCTAACATTGCATAGTTCATTTAAAACATATTTATAATGAATTTTTAAACTATTTTATCATCTTGACAAATCTCCATGTCACCTTTGAAATTCCCTTGTCTTTCTCTTCTTCCAAAGGCTGTAAATATTGACTCATTTGGGTCTTTTGAGGAACCTTTATTGGTTGATGGTGAAACCTTGGGCAATTTTTTACTTAATGTATCTTGAAGAAACATAAAAATTGAATTTTAATACTTACATTCTATATAATTGAGTGTTTTTAAAAACTTTTTGGTCTTGTTTAGTAAAAGATGATATTTCTAGCATGTTATCCTTGATTATTGACAAAGTGTGTAGAAGAGTAATTGTTATAGGTATTTGTTAGTGTTATATTTAAAGTGTATAAGTGTATTACAATTGGTTTGTGACTATATTATCCAAATTAATAATCCATTACCCTCCTAATTATTGAAATACCTTTTTAAACCTAGCTTATGAAATATGGATGTAACAATTTGTCTTGTGTTGTGAGTTTTGTGTAAGGAAATATTTGTTATACTCTAAGTAGTATAAGCTTAGTCAGTAGGAGGAAATATTTTTTTTTGCATCAAATTTTAGTTTTATTAATTTTTTTATTAACCCTTCTCATCTAAAATTGATAGGTAAGAAATTACTTCAAAGAGTGCATCAAGGGAACTAGCCCTTCTAGAGATTCATATCACCAAATTGTTACTCATAGCAAGAGACAAGTTTATAATGTGGCACTAGGATGAGGAGAGTTAGGTGTCTCCTCAAGTGATGAAAATAAAAGTTAAAATAATTCCTTTACATACTTTACCTTTTTATACATCAAAAAAATTGTCCTAGATAAAAAGATATAGCTCAAAAACTATAGACAAGTTTTCCCTCATTAATTTGAATATTCAAATTCCAATGGTTACTGAGCATATGTTAAACATCAACCACTTTGTCATCATCTTGTTACATCACAAAAATTGATAAAACACACTTTGTCAATCTCATGTAGAGTATCCTGGTCTCTAAATTTCAATTCTTACCAGTGATCTTAGATCCTCATTTTTGTCGTCATGCCACTTGGTATCCTCATGCATCTTTTGAGCAATATTTGATATATTAACTAAATATACATTACTAATTTCAATCCAACAAGATTATGCACTCCAGTAGATCATTATCCAATCAAAATAAATGCTCACTATTAGATATATAATATGATTAAATGCTAATCATAGGTGTTTGATATAAAAAAATGTGGTATGGAAACTTAATGAAAATCTACCTAAAAGACCAATTTTTAAGCTTAATAACTTTTTCTACCTGAAGATCATGACCTAAAATTTGAACCACATGATCACCTCACATAGGAAAATCCATCCATGTATCAAAATATTCTTTAAACCTTCACACATGTGAAATATGACATCATTAATCTTCTTACTCAACTTTATCTGTTAGGGTGACTCCTTGAGCTAAGATAATCATATGATTATTCTAATGAATTCCATTCAATTATATAAGCACTCTAATTACTCATAATATCCCATAGGGTTTTTGTAACATGTCCATATCATCAATATCATCCATCAATTACCTCACTAAGTCAAACTTTCTCAAAACCATCAATATAATCACTTTGTCATTAATGCACTGGTACCACATGCTCTTTTTGACATCAATAACAACCAAACATCAATGACCATGCTCAACATCACCTGCACTAAGAAAATAGAAGAACCAACATTAGAAAAGGTTTTATATTGTATTAGTTTTTGAAATAGTCCCTAAAATAACACTTTTTATTATCTAAATTTTATAATTGTTACTTAAGCAAGATTATTATGATGATTATTCTATCTTGAGTTTGGGTTTATCATCATGTTTGGTTATTGATCTTATTTTGGCCTTTTGTGTAAGGTGTCAACTATTTTATGTGATGGAAAAGCACTAGGGTTTTAATAAAATTATAAAATGGTTCTATTTGGAAGACCAATGACATTGTGTATAGCTAAAAGTGTATGAGTGTATGGTAGTAAATTGATACACCCAAAACTAATTTGTATTGGGTAAGAACTTCCAAAAAACATCATTTATAAATTTTATCCATCACCAAGTACCTATGTTTGGTCAAATAAAATTATGGACTCAATCATGTGTGTTTTAAGTTAATTTATTTATAAACTTTAATTTCTATACCAAAATTATTTAATCTCTATAAATAAAAATTGGGTGTTACATTTTGATACTAGATCCCCTGTTTCTACTCTAGGGAAGTTTGGTAATAAGTCTTCAACTTTTACTAATCTAAAATTGTTGTTTCTCTTCATTTTAGGATGGGGAAAACTAGAACAAGAGGATTAAATGATGACAATAACCCAAAATTTAACCATCCAAGTAGATAAATAGGTAGAGGAAGAACTACGAGAAGAAAGGTCATGGATGTTGAAACATTAACATAGGTATAGAAGATCTTGTTGTTAATAACTATTGAAACAATGTTGAAGAATGTAATGTTCATTTTTCCAAAGGAAATCTAACTTATAATCAATAAGTCCTTAATTGAATCTTTAATGCCTTAAATAATTTATAAGCCAAGGTAAAAACTCAATAATGTAGGTTGAATAATCTTGAGGGTGTTTCAAAAGAAGTGTTACCCCAAATAGAGGTACATCAAGTTGGAGAGCAAGACATTCAATAACTACCATTAATAGTGTTTGAAACTATCATTAAGGAAATTAATTATCTTTGAACTCTTAATTTATCACGTGAATAAGATGGATATACAATTGATGCATGGTTTATTAAACTACAAAAATCATTTAACCTATAAAATATGCCCTCAAATGTGAAGGCAAGTGTAGAATCTTATCAACTAGTTGGAGTTGTAGCTTTATGGTGGAATAAACTTTATAGCTTAGAGGGATACTGACCTTTAATCATTAAGTGTTATGTTTTTGAAATGTAGTATTGGAAAATGTATCTAAGTGCCAATTTTAAAGAATAAAACATAAGTCTTGTATAGTTATTAAAACAAGGAAATATATTTGTAACTAAATATGAGAATCAATTAAAAAATGTGATACATCATGTGAACTACATGAATGATGAAGAGACCAAGGTAGAAAAATTTAAGATTGAATTGATTGAAATATTGATACATGACGTCAATATGACCAATTCTATATATCTTGAATGCTTACATTGAATCTTCTTATAGGGAAGAAGAGAAATAAAAGTATCAACAAAAGGGAAGATAATATTTCAATATTAATAGATAATAATCTAAACTAATAATATTTATCCTTCACCTAAGAATTTCAAGAAATCTAATTGGAACAAAAGATTTAAATCAAGAAGCAGTGGATTCAATAATATTTAGGGATAAAATAAGATTTTTAGGAATCAAAATTATCCTAAAATGGGAATATTTAAGAAAAAATACACTCAAGAGAATCATAATGTACCTTACACTATGGTAAATACTGAAAATGTAGTACCTCAAAGGATTGTTATATTCTGGGAATATGGTTAACACCATTATCTAAGGAGTGTCCTAAATTGAAACTTAGGGAACGATCTAACCATAGGGTGTATACATCTATAGATAATAACAATGCCTATTCTCACATCACACCTATTTAAATTAGAGCTATTATAGCTGATTTTCTAGTTTCATATTTGATAGATTCTATAGCGAAAGATAGTTTTGTTTCTCCTTCCATTGCTAGTAAATGTAAAATTAAACATGTTAGTCTAAGTTAAAGTGGGAAGCTTGAGTTCAGCACAAGAAGAAGGGTGTAAATTTTTGAGAGCTTAGAACAAAAGAGGCTCAACATAGGTTTTTTTCAAAACAAACTAAACTTATATATACAGTGTTTGGGATCTTATGACCTTATTTTAAGAATGGATTGGATGAAATAGTGTAAAGTCACCTTAGATTTATATAAGAAAGAGGTACATTGTTATGATAACGTAGTAAATTTTTTTAAAATTAAATTTATAAACAATCCTAAGGTAACGATAATTCTCTTATCCCTAAAACTAAAAAAGGTTGTAAGAAAATGCTACAAAATTTATTCTACTCAAAGGCAAGAGTTAATATTAGTTAAGGGAAATAGTTATCAAGATTTTCCATTTTTGAATGAATTTTTAGATGTGTTCCCTAAAGAAATTCATGGACTTACTCGTAGTCATGAATTTGATTTTGTTATTCAAGTTATGCCATGAGTTACCCCTACATCTAATGTTACATATCACATGACTATGGCTGATTTGTTGGAATTGAATTTTAGACTAAAAAAAAATAATAGAAAATGAAAGAATAAGACCAAGTTTTTTTTTCTTTGTGGTGCTCCTGTTGTGTTTTTTAATAATAAAACTATTATGCATAGGCTACGTGTAGACTATCACATGATTAATAAGGTAATAATAAGGAATCATATCCTTTACAAATGATAGATTATTTGTTTGACCAAACTAATATTATAATAGTCTTTTGAAAGATTAATTTTAGATTAGGCTATCATAATTGGGAATAAAATAAAAGGATGTCCTTAAGATAACTTTTCATACACATTATGGCCATTATTAATTCATGATAATGTCTCTTAGGTTGGTAAATGCATGTGTTGCTTTTATGAACCTTATGAATAGTGTATTTAGGGATTATTTAATCACATGTGTTGTTATTTTCCTTAATGATATACTAATCTTTTCTAAGAATGTAAACAGACATTAATTACATTTCATCTAGTTATAAAAAGTCTTAGGCATCATAATATATATGGTCAATTGTCAAAATGTGATTTTTTACAATACAAAATACACTAATTGGGTCATATAATTTCCAAGCATGAAATTAATGTGGGTTTATCCAATATAAATTGCATTCAAGAATGGACTATTTATAAAAATGTAAATGAAGTATAAATCTTTATGGTTTGGGCTAGTTATTATTAGATATTTGTAGAAAATGTCTCTAGTTTGGCTAAGCCAATTACCTCTTTGAAACCAAAGGATAATAAATTTGTGTGGAATTTAGTTTTAAAAAGCTGAAGCTTTCAAGTTTTACAAATTTAACATATACATGGATGTTTTAATCCTTCCATAGTTACTTTGCTTATGGCATGACTTAAAAATTTTCTTGGTCGATTTGTCATTTCCTACATCACAGTTGCCAAGTTTCATGATTCATCCTTTCCTAGGTTTCTCCTCCACATTGACTGGTAGAATTGGGAGAGTTGACCACACTCTACAAGTTTTATTTTCTACGTTTGTTTTTTGCATGTTGTTTCTCCAACCAAAATATCATATGGACTTTGGAGATGGATTTACAATTTGAAATATTACAAACTTGAAATCACCCTTGAGAATTCCATCACTTCAAAGTTATTTGCAATGGAAATACTATACTTAGCCCCCTTTAGAATTTAGTCATTTTTCAAAATTTCTTGGCTCACTCATGCTACAAAACCTGTAATGCCACTTAAAACATGAAGATGTTAATCATTAGTTGAAACCATAATTACATAGGGTTTACACAACATGACAGTGAGTGATTTTTTTAAACATGAGTGAATTCACTTGTAGATTAGGGGAAATAATTAAGCCTTTAAGGGACATACATTTTTAAAATAAGGCACAAATTACTAAATGCAATTTTGGGCACTACCAAAATACATTTGGTTTTTTGGTGTTTTGTTTGTTATTTTAGATCGTATTTTTCTTGTGAAACCTTAGCATTAGGTTACTATAATTATGGGCAATGACATGGGCACTTCATATTCAATAATGAGGATGGTATTTGAGTTTTTAGTTACATTATTAAATTAAAATGGTGGCTATGTGTTATCTCATTTTATTAGTGGATCATGACAAGGATGTGGGAGAAAATGTAGTTCTTAGGAGTAGACAATACAGTTCTTGGGAGTTTAATTGGTGTAAGTGGAGAATAATTATATTTTCTCTCTTAGAGGCCATGGTTTTATTATTCATTTTGGTTGTTAAATAAAGTAAATGGTTTATTTTTTGTGTTATTTCATGAAATGGAAATGGTAGCTTATGAAGTATTGAAATGTTAAAAAAAATATTGAATAATTTTTATAGTCATTTTTACTATTATAGATATGTATCTGGTTGTGTTGTATTTTTTATCTTGTTTATTCATCTTATGTTTTTAGTTGGGCCCTTTTTGTTTTTGGTTTCATAATGATTGAAACCATTTTGTTAGGATTTTATTAAGTAGGGTGTTGTTATAATAGGATTCAAACCCTATTCATTTTTTAGGAGTTGTTTTTTCTATTGTTATTAAATAGAGGAAACCATTTTTTAAAATTCATGGTTGTGTCATTTTATTTTTGGTATTTTTAATACCTACCATAGTTATATTAAACTATGTATTGTAGTCATAATCTATTTTTTGTGGATCTTTATAAGTGGAATACACTGTAGGGTTATTTTGGTCATTGATTTTTATTCTCCTTTTTGAAAAGGTTATGGTGGACTGAGTAGTGGTTGTCATGACTTGGTGTAATCTATTTATAATTTTATTGAGTCTATGGAAATTATTTTGGACTTACTATTTTTATTGTTGGTGGAAAATCGATCCAATGTTTTGAGAGTTACAAGTTGTAATATAAATTGGATTTGTGTAGTTTTTGTTTGAATGGGAAATGATTGTGCTTTTAAACATTATAAAGGTTTTATTTTTGTTTTTCAATTAGTAAGAATTTTTTTTTATTGGTTATTATTAACAAATTTATGGTCTGTGAACCTTTATTTACACTTGTGTTTAAATTGGGTGATAAAAGTGGATATCGGTAACTATAGTGTATGTAGTAGTTGTTTTTGTATACTATTGTCAAATTGATATTGTTAAATCAATTAAATCTATTTTTGGTTCATCAGGACCAATTATAAGTTGTCCATGAGAAGGACATGGGTATTAAAGTTACCCCTAATCACATATATTCCATAATTGCATGACTTGTATTCATATGTATTATTTTTTTCTTTTCTTTTTGTAGTCTTATAATTTATAAGGATAAAAATATTTCACACATCATTACTCTTCTTAATCTTAATATTTTTGAGTTATACATCTAACTAATGGATGGGGTGGCTTGTTAGGACTAGAAGGTTGGGTGTTTATTCATCCTTTTATAGAAGATCAACATGAACATTTGATTTTTTCAAGGAATTACATACTATTTGATCCTATTAGGTCAAGTGTTATAAATTAGAAATGTAATTATAATTGATATCAAATCCATCAATGGAATACTAGTCAGATATATTATTATGGACTAAGTTATTATACAGAATGTGCATAAAATAATTAATAATTGTGTGAAAATAGATCATTTTATAGGTTTATGATAATAGATATGGATTAAGTATTTAATTAGGTTATTGAGAGCTACAAAAATAGTTAAACTAAAGATAATTAAAGCTATTAAGGAATGCATAAGATACTCTTGTGCATATCTTAATCGTGGTTATTGAAACATTAAGATAAAATGATTCTCATTTCTTAAATACATGACTCATCAATGTTTTAATTGCATAGACCGAGTGACATGTAAGAATAGTTATAGAGGATAAATATATATACAAGGTCTTATGAGATGGTTAAATTACAACATATTTGAACTTTTTTTATGTTGATAATGATGTGATGGCCACTTACATGTTATAGTCCATCATTTGCAAGATTCAATAAGAGGTGTTTAAATTTTTATTATCAAAACAAAATGTGGAGTATAAACAAGTTTGTAAAATATGTCATGGCAATGGAAATGAAATTATAGTTCAGGGATTCCTATGAGAATTATGATGTCAAATGATCAACAAATGGATTGAAAAATAATGCATGACTCTCACGTGCACTAAAAACATAAAAGAATCAAAATATGGAAAAATGTTTTATATTGTATTGATTTTGGAAAGAGTCCCAAAAATAACACTTATTATCTGAATTTTATTAATGTTATTTAAGAAAGCTTATTATAATAATTATTCTATCTTGAATTTGGTTTTCTCATTATGTTTGGTTATTGACCTTATTTTGGCCTATCATTTAAGATGTCAACTATTTTCTACCAAGGACAAGCACTAGGGTATGAGTAAAATTAGTTAATGGTTCTATTTATAAGATTATTGAAATTGTTTATAGGTCAAAGTGTATGAGTGTACGGTAGTACACTGATATAACCCAAACTAATCACTAATGGGTAAGAACTCTTGAATAACATCATTTATAAATTTTATCCATTACCAAGTACTTGTGTTTGGTCAAACAAAATTATGGACTGAATCATGTGTGTTGCACACTAATTTATTTCTAAACTTTAATTTTTGTACTAAAATTATTTAATCTATGTAATTAAAAATTAGGTGTTACATTTTAGTAATAGAGCCCAAGTTTGTGATCTAGAGAACTTTGGGAATAAATCTTCAACTTGTACTCATCTAAGATTTTTATTTCTCTCCATCTCCAGATGGAATAAACTAGATCAAGTCGATTAAATGATGAAAATAACCTAGAAGTTAACCATATGAGTAGATATATAGGTAGAGGAAGAATTAGGGGAAGAGGTAAATGTCATGGAGTTTGAAACCTTAACCTAGGTATAGAAGAGCTTATTGCTAATAACTATGGAAATAATGTTGAATAATCTAATGCTAATTCTACTAGAGGAAACCCAACATATAATAAATAAGTCCTCAATTAAATCTTTAATTCCATGAATACTTTATAAGTAAAGCTAAAAACTCAATAATGTAGGTTGAACAATCTTGAGGGTGTTTCAAAAGAAGTGTTACCCTAAATAGAGGTAGGGAGAGTTAGAGATCAAATATTTTAATAAATACTATTAATAGTGTTTGAGCTTATCATTAAGGACATTAAGAAGCTTTCACCTCCTAGTTTATCATGTCAATAAGTGTATATACAATTGATGATGGCTGATTAAACTATAGGCATACTTTAACCTACATAATATGCCCTCAAATGTGAAGGTAAGAGTAGAATCCTATCAATTGGTTGATGTTGTAGCTTTATGATGGAATCACCTTAATGGCTTAGTGGAATATAGACCTTTGACCATTACGTGGTCTATTTTAGAAATGTAGTATTGGAAAATATATAAATCCTTTTATATTATTAAAGAAAGAAAATATGTATGTAACTAAAAATGAGAATCAATTCCAAAATTTGCTAAATCATGTGAAATGCATGCATGATAAAGAGACTAGGGTAGTGAAATTTAAGATTTATTTGAAGGAAATATTGATCCATAACTTAAATATGACAAATTATAGATACCTTGACTACTTCCATTAAATATTCTCATAGTTAAGAAGAGAAAGAAAAGTCTTGACAAAAGTAACATAATATTTCAATATTAATAGACAATTCTCTAAACTAATAATAATTATCCTTCACCAAAGGATTTCAAGAAATCTAATATGAAGATCAAATTTAAAATGAGAAGTAGTGGATAAAATAAGTTTAAGGGACCCAATAAGAATTTAGGAATAAAACTTGTACTAAAATGGGAATATTTAAGAAACAATAGACTCAATGGAATCATAATCTACCTTTCACTATGGAAAACACTATAAATGTAGGACCTCAAAGGATTTTTTTACTCTAGGAATATGGTTAAAACCACTATCATAAGGGGTGTCTTAAATTCAAACATGGGGAATCATTTAACCATAGAGTCTACATGGCCGTAGATAATCAAAATTTATATTTTCATGTCACTCATATTGAAATCAAAGGTACTTAAGCTAATTTTATAGTTTCATATTTGATAGATTATATATAAAAAGATTTTTGTTTCTCCTTCAATTTCTGGTAAATGTTTAATAAACATGTTAGTCTAAGATAAAGTTGGAAAGTCAATTTTATTACATGCAAAAGGGTGCCAATTTTTAACTGGTTACAATAGATTAGCCTCGGCAAAAGTTTTTGTTAAACAAAAGTAAACTTGTATATAAAACATTTGGGATATTATAACCTTATTATAAGAATGGATTAGATGAAATAGTGTAAATCCACCTTATATTTATATAATAAAGTAGTGCATCTCTATGATGACCTAGTAAAAATTATTAAAATTAAAGGTATAAATAATCCTAAATTAAGGAGACTATTTTCATCCCTACAGCTGGAAAAGGCTATAAAAAAATGCTAAAAGATTTATTCTAATTAGAGGTAAGAGTTAATAGTATTTAAGGAAAATAATTATCAATATTTTCCATTTTGAAATGTATTTTTAGATGCATTTCATAAAAAAATT
>JARHVA010005268.1:1090000-1092500 GCA_037957365.1 Torreya grandis | reverse complement strand
TTCCAACAAAGAGGAGAGTGTTGGGTATAATATGTCAAGAGAATCCTATTGAGATTTGTTGTTTTTGGAATTGTTTTAGGTAGGAAAAAATGATTAATTATTTTCCTCATTGTTCTGGGTAGAAAATGAGAAGAATAATATTACAACAAATGAATTTTAGGTAGAAGATGTCAAAGTGAATTTTTTTAAAGGTGTAATAGATGGATGAGAAACTACATAAGCCTGCAATGCAAAAATAGGTATAGATTTGAATGTATAATAAAATTTAGAAGATATCATGAATTAGATAGTTGAGATAGAGATGCATTATGAGTAAATGCATATTATATACCCATGAATGTAAAAATTTCATGCAAGAGGATGATTGGAGTTAAATCCATGCATTAGAAGGATTTCCATGTGAGGAGATATAAGAGAGGTAAGGATAAGGTAATTATTTTAGAAGATATGATTTCCATGTTGATGGGTGAATTTGTGTATCCATGAATGCAAATATAGGAGTGTAAGAAGAATCTTCATGTCTTTAGGATTGAGAGAGAAGAGAAGAAGATTGTCATGAGAGGCAATAAGAGATACAGGTTTCCATGTAAGAAGCTAAAAGTTATTATAAGTAGTATCAAGGTAGAGGAAGTGAATGAGAATTAAAAGGTTAACTTTGAATACAACAAGGATGAAAGGCTTGTATATGTGGATCCTAGTCTCGATTTTCAGAAGAATAGTGTGGAAATGACTTGTGATCAGCCCATTATTAAAGACATCCTTGTAAATGATGATGGATAGATGATAGATTAAAATTTCATCCATATAGAGTCACAATTTTATTTAGAAGAAGCAATGGATGAAGAATATGGTCAAGTAAGTTCCCATAAGGAGAGGTGGATTGAAAAATTTATCCATGTGATGATTATGGTAACATTGGATGAATAGCTAGTTGGTGTTGATGTTTCAACCAAAGAAGAATGTCTTCAATATGTTATGGAGATAAGAGAGTGTGATGGAACATGGGAACATATTTTATCTCAAGAGTATGTGGATATAGAGTTTCATTTGCAACCAACTGAGGAAAAATAAGAACATAAAGTTGTAGGAGAAGGATATGAGAGGAAAATTCTTGTTGTGGATAAATTTTCTAGTGAGAAAATGAAAAAGATGATTTAGCCAAGTTTTAGTTCATAAATAATATTTGTTGAATAACCTAATATTGCATGTGTGGAGAATTATTTTATTGAGCTCACCAAAGGTATACTTGAGTGGATGATTTATATGATAGGCATAGCATATGAGGAGGAGGATGTTATAGTCATGAGTGTGGAGATGAAAGTCATGTTGTGTGGTGATGTGAGTAATGCAATAAGTGGTTAATAAAGATATGAATAAATCTAAGTGGTCATTAGGTAGAGGTGGTTGGTTTGTCATGGGTTTGATCCCACATGGGAGGATGAGGTACATGATAGAGTGTTTTGGTCTAGGAGGACTATTTATGGTGGGAGGTGTGATTCCACAAGGAGACAGGGAGTAGAGATGTGAAAATGAGAGGAGGAGAGCCAACATGTAGGAGATATGAATGGATGAAAAATAAGAACAAACTATTATGATTCTTGGTGTGTTGGAATGGGATGCCATTATTATTACTCTTCATTACCAAAAGAGTGGTGCTACAACTTACCTAATCTATGTCAATGGGATTTCATAATGTAAAACTCCATGTATGTAATGTAGGAGCATCCAATGGTTCAACAATCTTTCGTCATCCAAAACACAAAGTGTTACATTCATGTGCTAGTGACTTTTAGAGGTTTATAATATTTGGAGAGAAATAAAATAAAACCATAGGATATGATTTATTTTCAACCAAATGACAATTATGTGGCAAAGAAAACACTACTCATCTTGATATTGTTTGATAATGAAGTGGTGGGACACTATTCATTGATGAGGTATCCCAACCACTATTCAAGTTAACTCATAAACATTATTCAATAGATTAGGTGGCATGGCATTCCATATTACTCCAATGTACATGTGTGGACTTATTTTTCTCTACCATTATGGAAGTGGGGTGAAATTAAATATGGGAACCTTCAAGGTGAGCTCGATCTTAGATAAAAGGATAATCCACTAACCTTTTGTATGCACGTAAAAGTGTGGGACACATATCACTATTCTTATTGACTTCCCATATAGAATAGGACACCATTAGAGATGTAATTATTGGTGTAGCATAGTCAAAGGGGTAACCACATGGTAGAGACAAAGCACATGGAATAATTCATCATCAACACATGGTTGAGAATAATTCCACTATTGATGTATAATTTCTCCATGAGAAGTATGGTGCATTTCTCCTTGGCTTCTCTTATTATCCTTTAATTTAACATCTATAAAATGGTTAATCTCCTTTACATTTACAAGGATAATTTGGGAATAAAGATATACTGTTAGGAGTTAATATTTGTTGAATGCTTTGTAGAGACATTATAGAGCCTCCTTGGTATTAATG
>JARHVA010005268.1:1080000-1082500 GCA_037957365.1 Torreya grandis | reverse complement strand
ATGTTCATAAAATAATCAAGAACTGTGTGAAAAGAGATCATTTTGTGAATTTATTATAATGTATATGGATTAAGTTTTTGATTATGTTATTTAGATTTTTTAAAATAGTTAAACCAAAGGAAATGAACGCTATTAAGGAATCTATAAGATACTCTCATGTGTAACTTAGGCATCATTGTTGAAACATTAGGATAAAATGATTGTAATTTCTTAAATACGTAAGTCATCATTATTTCATGTACATTGGCAAAGTGAAAATTTATAATAGTTATAGAGGATAAATATATATACAAGGTATTATGAGATTGTTAAGATACAACATGTTTGAATCTTTTTGATTTTGATTATAATATGATTGCCACTTATGTTGTATAGTCCATCATTAGTAATCTATTCAGGAAGAGATGTTTTAATTTTGATTATAAAAATAACATGTCAGGTATATGAAAGTTATTAAACTATGTAATGGAAAGGGAAAATAGATTATAACACAAAATTATAATAGTATAATGTATGACTCTCTCATGTACCAAAAACATAGAAGAATCATAATATGAAAAAAGTCTTTATATTGTATTGATTTTGGATATAGTATTGAAGATAGCACATGATGTTATTTTAATTTTATATATTCTGATTAAGTAATATTATTATGACTATTCTTATATCTTGAATTTTTTTCTTTTCATGTTTGGTTATTGATCTTATTCTTTCCTATTGTACAATTTTCTAACTATTTTCTACCAAGGAGAGGAACTAGGGTATGAATAAAATTAGTAAATGGTATTATTTGGAATAACATGGACATGATGTATATTTCAAATTTTATGAGTGTATTTTAGTACAATGATGAACCCAAAACTAAATAGTAATGGGTATGAACTTATGAATACTATCGTTTAAGAATTATATCATCACCAAGTACTTGTGTTTATTCAAACATAACTATGGAAATAAATTACATGTGTTACACATTGGTTTATCTATATACATTAAGTTTTGTACCATATTTATTTTATATATTTATTAGAGAAAAATGTCAGGAGTTAATCTATATAATAACTCACTAATTTATGATAATTAATGTTGCTAAATTGTAAAGATATAAATATTTTAATAGTTTTCCTTAGTCTTGTATAAATATATCTAACATGAATGCAATATATATTAATGGGAATATAATGTTGTTTGATAATATTTTTAAATAGTTATCAAAGGTGATGTGGTATAATATAATATAATTTTTAAATGTATATATTATATCTAAATTATGCAATCAATTTGTTTAAATGTTTATATATAAGTATATAGGGTTCAACACATATAATTATTATAATTAGGATATTAAATATTATCCTTTCTCCATTTCACACTCCTATTCATGAGACTCAACCTTCCATTGAGAGTACTAAGCATAAAAAACATATTGATCATTAGCAACCGATTGTGGTATGTGCTAGTTTATTTCTTTTGTAACATTCAAAACTTAAATTATTTAATTTGTTTCATATATAATATATATAGTTTATAATATTATTGTTATATGACTAGGTTCAAAAATAGATGAGATATGAGCATAAAGGGACCTGTAGTTGGATCTTGGATGAATCTTCAATATTTGAGGCATCTTCAGTTATAATCAAGGCATTTGATGGAGAGTATTTTATGATAATGGAAAATAGGTAGAGGATTTTTTATGATTAGTATATATCTCTTATTTTATATTATGTTTTATGCCTATATGTCAATGCACAATTTCATTGTGTGCCTATATGGCATTAAACTACCATTATTATATTTCACAATTTGTATCATGTTATAGATTTAATGGATGCATATATTGAAATGGCTTATCATTTTTTTAATTAATTTATAGATATTGTCATTATTAATATATAATTAATTTTTTTTAAATATATTAATAGACGTATTCTCAAATTTTAATCCCTTCTTGCATTAAATTTACCATCAACCTTATTCCTTGTAGCAGAAGGATATTTCTTTGTCAGTTTCACGTTAGATATTTTAACATGATTAAAGGATTGTGTCCCAATTTATCACTTTTATCATTTAAATTATTTATAATCCTATGAATCTTTGCTAGATAAAAATCAATATTAATTCCGTTCCTTAAATATACATAAAATTTGAATCTTTCATCAATTCAACCCATTTATTAGGTGTAATGAAAATTTACATAGAATTTTATTTCATGAACTATCAATTTCACATATTTTTATTTTAAATCATAATATAAATAACATATGCATGTTTATAAATGTATAAATTATTATTTTTATTCAAGTCACAATTCAAGATCTCTACCTCCAGTACTTCATAGATGAAAACTCGCATGACCACCACATTGGAGGTAGAAATTAATTTATATTACCACAATATTGGATCTAGATAATGATTTTTAAAGAGATGGAGTGCCCATTATAGCCTCAATGAAATCATTCCCTATACAAAAAAATGTGATTTTTGGGCCATCTTTAGA
>JARHVA010005268.1:1065000-1067500 GCA_037957365.1 Torreya grandis | reverse complement strand
GCCTTAGGAGATAAAGACCTATTTTTAAATGCCACTTTATACTTATTAAATATACCATTATCTTTTTAAAAAAACTGATGATTATCATGTGTGACTATATTATGATCATATATAAATGGAGAAAATGATTCTTTAAGATTATGTTGAATATTTAATCATGATCTTGAATAGTTTTATATACTATTTCATTACCATGTTTCTCAATATATGTGCCAACAAAATCACTCTATAGGTTGAGTAAATATCATTGGTTCTAAATGATATTCATATTAGATTCATGTAATTTTTATGACAAGATTACCATGAGCATATTTGAGATATTTATTCACAATAAAAGTTAATGTTCTAATATTTTGTATCCACATGCATCCTAATAAAGTACCAAATATCCTTGTTCTTCATACAACTAATAATAGGGTGAGAACTATGAGAGGTTCCATTTGTAAAGGTATTTATATATGCCCAAGAGTATCCTATCTATGACCATAAAATTATTTGAAAACTCTATAAGTATCCTATAAATCTTTCTTTGTATAATCAATAGACTATATGAGTTTTACGGTGAATCCATTTTTTTATTGATCCATTTTTTACCGAAATACTATGTATGGATTTATCATCAACATATGTTCAAATAAAGACTACATTTCTATCTAAATCACCATGAATAAGTTCAATATAAACAAATGTAATCATAGGACAAGATGTTTAGTTTCTTATAATAATACCAATGATGCTATCAAGTAGATGACCACATGTAGAAATAGGAGGATGAGCATTATATGCATAATGTATTTTAAAATTATTCTTTTTATTTATTTCATCATGATTTTTAAAAGGACCTTTTTAAATTTTGACATTTTAATTATTATTTTCCTATGGAGTAGCCTCTTCAATACATATGAAAATATCAATGATATTCTCATTAATGAGATATTGAAATTTATGATCGATCTTGAAACATATCTTTAACAAATTCTCAATAGATTAATGGTAGTCATAATATGCATTGTTATCAAACCTTTTATATTGTGTCTTAGACATGTCTACTTCCATTGGTGGAGAAAGATAAATGAGATTGAATTGAAGTAAATTTAGAAATGATACATGAGGAGGTGATGGTAACCAACAAAATTATTTCCTTGGTAGAGGTAAGAAATTAATCTTTTGTGTTGGTTGTGAGATTGCATTAAATGTAATATTTTCCTAATTAATTATTTAATTGGGTTTCTCCTTATAGGAGCATTAGATGTGTACTTGAGTTTTTTAATAGTAATAAATTTAACTTCATGATCTTTGAATATATGACATAACTCATAAAAGTATTTGAATTTGTTAAGCATAATTGACACTTGAATTGAAAATATAAAAAAAATGAGAAAAATTATATTGGATATCAATATCAGCCATTTTATTTTTCATTTTTAGTAAAATAGTGTTGTATCTTAGAACAAACTTATAGATTATTTCATCTCACCCTTGTTTATAGTTGGAAATTTTAGTATATGATAATTTTTAACCAATGTTGATATAAAGTGTGTTAATAAATAGTTTGGAAAAGGATTGAAATTTTTTATTGATTGAATAAGAATATAATAAAATGATATAATAATATATCATTTTAGATGTCTTGGAAATATCTTTGTCAACAATTTATCATTATCTCTATAATCCAGACAGGATGCATAGAATGCTTTTAAATGATTTTCATGATGATGTTTGACTTAAAATAAAATAATTCCAGGAGACATAAATACAATTAGTAATGGATAGGAAGAAATTTTAGGTGCCAATGTGTTATCTAATAAGAAACATAAATCCATGGAAGGTTTAATAAGGTAAATAGTTTTATCTATTTGAGATATATATGCTTGTAAGGCAAGAATATTATGCTCAATATTAGTATTTTTAGAGTCGATTTTATAAGTATAATTTAAATTAGTATTAATCAAAATGGATGATTTTTTTAAACCATGTGATGTCCTTAAAACAAAGGATGATTACATGGATGTAACTAGAGGTGTAAAAATAAGAATGAATGAACTAGTGGAAGTGGAAATGTTACAATAGATAACTTGAGAACATTAATTTTACTCATATTTATAAATATATGAGTGGGAGTCAGCCATTTATATAGGTTGAAAACTATATTAAAAAAAATATTCTTCAATAATCTCACTAAACTTTCCATGAGCAATGTATTTTTAAATGAGACTGATAATGCACCCTTAAAGAGGGTTTAAAGTAAAAAATGTAACATCTTTATAGTTTTAAATTTAGTAAAATGTATAACATATAATTATAATTTCCATTGTGATTCTAGATTTTACATCAGATATTTTATAATAATAATGATATGATATAATAGTGTAATAATTTAAAATAGGAAGGTCATGACATTAGGCCTTGTTTGTTATAGCTTATATATTAATTTTAAATTAAATCCATGTAAAAAAACAATGCATAATATTTTGGAATGTAATCCAATATATAAAAATGA
>JARHVA010005268.1:1042500-1060000 GCA_037957365.1 Torreya grandis | reverse complement strand
TTTAAATTGAAACTTTTATGTTGGTTGTGAAAAAATATAATTATAATATTATCCTCATCATTGATTTCATTATATTTTTTGTTATAATTTTAATTTATTTTAAACATGATATTTTAATTAGAAGGAACATTGAAAGTGTACTTTAGCTTCTTCAAATTAATAAATATAAAATCACAGTCTTTGATTTTATGGAATAATTCATCAAAATATTTTAATTTATCAAACATAATTGACTCTCAAAGTGTCGATAAGAAAATTTGAGTGGAAATTATCTTGGATAGTATCATCATAATTTTGATTTGTCATTTTTACTAGCAAATTTTTGTATATTATAGCATATTCAATGATTATTTCATTAGATCCTTGTTTGAGATTGAAAATTTGAGCATATGATATATTTTTACCAACACTGATAGAGAAGCATATTAAAAATTAATTTTATAAAGGATTTAAAGAATTTTTTGATTGAAAATGAATATCATAATAAAATATAAGAGTATGTTATTTGAGACTTAATATAAATATATTTTTCAAGAATTTATGATTATCTGGATAGTCTAAATAAGCTACATGGAATGCATTTAAATATTGTCTAGGATCACCTTTACCTTAATATAAATAAAATTTAGGATCCACAAAGCCAAGTGCTAATAGATAAGATTACATTTTAGGTGAGAAAGGGTTATGTAACAAGGAATATGAATCCATGGAGGGGATAACCTGATAGAGAGTTTACTTAATTTGTAATATTTTCTATTATAAAGAAACAATTGTATTCTCAGAAGTATTATAAATAGAGTTTATTTGAGGAATATAAGTAGAATGAGTAATAATATCCATGTTTCCTATTTTGAAACTAAGTTATATTCCAAAAAAAAGGATGATTATATGAAATTAAATATAGGTGTAGAAATTATAATGCGTTCACTAGTAGAAGTTGAAACATTGGAAGAGATACCTTGAGAACGTTTCTTTTGTTCATATTGAGAAACATAAAATAGGACCTCAACCTTTTATATATGTTCATGAAGATATTTCATATATTTTTATTTATTAGTGTCACTATATTTTTATTAAGTATTGGATTATGAAATGAGAACCATAATGGGCCCTTGAAGAGGGTATAAAGTAAGCAATGGAAAATCATTTGAATTTTTGTATGTAATACACTTAAAAAAATATTATTCCTCTTGTTCCCATGTCATTTAATATTTAAAAAAAGACATTGGATAAGAATAATTATCTTATTAGAGTGAGAAAAACCTAAGGATCTACTAGATAGGATCAAATCCAAAAATAAAACCTATATGGTGTAGTGAAATCCAAAAGAATAATCCAAATGCGTAATCTAGTATTCACAATAAGAAAATCATATTAATAAGGATTAACCATAAATTACATAAGAAGCATCATTATAAAGGTGGAATATAGATAATTCCCATCATCCTCATACATGTGGAATTATTTCCCCATTAAGGA
Source organism: Torreya grandis (assembly GCA_037957365.1). Classification (NCBI taxonomy): domain Eukaryota; kingdom Viridiplantae; phylum Streptophyta; class Pinopsida; order Cupressales; family Taxaceae; genus Torreya; species Torreya grandis. Next base: position 1,058,521 of record JARHVA010005268.1, on the reverse strand, counting down.
ACTTTACTAAACCTAAGTAAGATTAACTAGACCATGTAGATAAAATGCACCAAGACAAAATTATATAAAAATACCCACCCTTGAGTATATATTAGTTGGGTACAAGAATTAGGTCAGGGCACAAAGGCTTGATGAGGTACGAAGTACATAGAGGTGACCCTTTACTAATCATTTACTAGACTTTGATTTATTTGTTTTTAATATCTTATTTGATCTCTAATTGCTTTCCTTTTATTAATTACTTTACTCTTTATTTTATACCCTTGATAAATCTTTGCTTTATTATCCTTCTAATCCTACTTAAAAATATATTTATCTCTTATATTTACAATACATAATACCATTAAGATTATTTTGAACTATGTCCTCCTCGTATAAACACCATCCTCTCATACATAATTTTAAAGACATAACTCTCCATTATTCCTTCAATATTGATCATTATATGATATATGATAATAGTCCTAAAATATTAATATATTATTCCAAGGTTATGTTATTCTCCACACTATGGATAATATGACTAAAAACATAACTATTTTATCTCCCTTACACATCTAGCTAAATAACTCAATCTCTGATTAAAACTCTCTCTCTCTCTCTCTCTCTCTCTCTCTCTCTCTCTCTCTCTCTCTCTCTCTCTCTCTCTCTCTCTCTCTCTCTCTCTCTCTCTCTCTCTCTCTCTCTCTCTCTCTCTCTCTCTCTCTCTCTCTCTCTCTCTCTCTCTCTCTCTCTCTCTCTCTCTCTCTCTCTCTAGGCCTAGTTGCTTGTATCCCTCTTTTTACACCAATATAGTAGGTTTTAGCCATATAAAAATTTCTTAGATAGAATAAAAATATTTTGAGATACTTTTTATCGCCTTACAACTTCCCACAAATTTTAAGGTCACAACTCCGAATGGAAACCTATTAACTCACCACCCTTCTTAGCGATTAGGTCTCTTTATGCCGAATTCAATGATGCATATTTGGATACCAAATTATATAGTTAGGTACCAACTTCAAAACTCAAAAATAATATATATAATATCAAAACACATTTTAGTCCACATTTAATCAATTTTGGCTAGTGTAAACTCAAGTTATTCAAGTTGTAGGTTTGGAAACCATAGTCTAGGTTTCTATAGGCTTGTTCAAGGTTAAAAGCCTAAAAAATGGGATATAATTAGTCATAATCCATTTAAAACACTTATAATAAATTTATGATGTTTTAAAAGATAATTTTTACCTTATATAACATCTATTTATTAATTATCAATAACCATAAGGATTCAACCTACTAATTTATATAACATTGTGTGTTTGTATGGGACTATGTTCACAATAAAGAGACTTTGAGTTGAATATTACACTATTAAGTGGAATTTTTAGACTAGAAAAATATTAAAAATAATAATAATAAAATATTTAATATTTTTATGATTCAAAATAAATTCAAGAATCAATTAAACAACCATCATAAATGTATCACTGACTAGACTTTCTTGATTGTTTATTAGCAAAATTGCCTCTTCTTCAAGTATATTGTACATAAAATCTTAGATTGGAGTATAAAAATGAAATATTTACACTAATAATGATATTATGATCACTCTTTTGTGTGATTTAGACTTGGATATTTCATAAAAAGACAAGACAAGTACCTTTCTCTTCATTTATTGATCAAACAACACATTAAAAACATGCCTATATTAAAGCAAAGTTCATGGTGAGGATCTTGATGTTTCTCATTATATTTTATTGTATTATTATTCGATACACATATGTCTAATTAAAATTTATCCTCTCCTACTCTAACTTATACCACATACTCTACTCACCTACATGCTTTCTAATCTTTTTATCGTGACAAAATATGCAAAATAACTTCCTTACAAGGCCAACTTCACATAGGGTGGCTGCCACATTTTCATTTATTTCATTACATTTATAAACCATGAATTACACATTTAAAAAACATTAAAATTCACTCCTAAGAACTACTAGGATGATGCAATAAAAATAGGCCAATCTTCTAAAGGCTATAACTTTTGACCTATATCTCCGTTTGAGCTCTTCCACAAACCAAAATGATAGTCTCAAAAGGTTTGATGTTGTCTTAAGAAGATATATCTTCTTATATTTTATTTAAATATTTTTATAAGGACATAAGTTATCATATGAAGGTCTGAAATTAACGTTTAATGATTTTTTAAAGAATTTTCTATTCTTATAAATTATATATTTTTACGACCAGACGTTAACTTCAATTGAATTTTGTCCCATAAGATAATTTTAGTGTTTAGTATATTTTGGGATATTTCTATATCCATGCACAGTTGCATGCAAAAATTAGTATAAAGAGATGCTGATAACATTAGACTTTTTTTTTTTTTTTAAATTTTTTTGTGAATTTTTGCAAGTCAACTCTAAATTTCATGTTGTAGCTTATTTAAGCATGGTTTGGGTTTTTAATTATTTCAAGTAGTTAAATATGAATAAATTCTTAGTATTGTTTCAGATCTCAGCCTATTGGTAATTTTATTTATCTTTATAGTTTTTACGTTCATTATTTGGTATCAGAGTAAAATATTTTACCAACATTTTTCTAATAAGTGGTTATTATTGTATTCAAATGAATGAAGGAGACTAGTGGAAAAATGAATTAAATACGATGGATGGATTATATGAGTGGATGGTGATGCCCTTCGAATTATCTAATGCACCTAGCACATTTAAGAGGGTGATGAATATAGTTCCATGGGAATATATTGGTAGGTTTGTGGTTGTTTATTTTGATGATACTTTTATATTTAGTAAGACTAAAGAAGAACACTTACAACATTTTAGAATGGTAACAGATTTGCTAATAAAAGATAAGTTGTATACGAATTTGAAAAAGTGTAGGTTTATGTAGAATAGATTGGTTTTTTTTGGGATTTGTAGTTTTAGTAGATGGTGTCAAAAATGGATGAAGAAAAGATAAAGGCAATTATTGAATAGCCTATTCTAAAAATAATTGATGAAATAATAATTTTCCATTGTTTAGTAACTTTTTACAACAATTTTTTTAAAATTTTAGTAGTATTGTGGCACCAATAAGAGATTGCATGAGAGGGAAGGAATTTGCATCGACGAGAGTAGCCATAGAAAGTTTTGAATTTTTGAAGAAAAAGATTATAGAAAGATTAATTTTATCATTTGCTGATTTTAAAGAAGTGGTTGAGGTTGATTGTGATACTTTATTTGTGGGAATTGGTATTGTGTTGAGTCAAGAAGGAAGCCAATAGCATCTTTTAGTGATAAATTAAAAGAGGTAATGATAAATTATTTTTCTTATTATGTTGAACTTTATGCACTTTTATAAGCATTAAGACATAAGGAGTTTATACTAGTTATACATCATGAGTCTTTAAAGTATGTGAATACACAAAAGAAGTTGAATAATTTACACGCAAAGTGGGTTTCTGTATTTTAGGGGTATACTAAATTGGGAAAACAAAATCAGGTTGTTGATGCATTGAGCATGAGAGTAGAATTATTAACTACTATGGTGAGTGAAGTAGTTGGATTTATAGTTATCAAAGAATTATATGATACTAATCAATACCTTGGAAGGATAGTTGAACAATGTAAGAATACATTAATAGGTGGGATAGATATTATTAATGATGAGTATATTATACAGGAAGGTTATCTCCTCAAAGGGAAATAGTTATGCCATCCAGTTGGGTCTCTATGAGATAATATAATAAGAGGATTACATAGTGATGGTTTGGATGGACATTTTGGTAAGTGAAGACAATATCTCTGGTGGACTAAAAGTATTTTTGGCCAAAAATGAAGAGATATGTGACAATGTATGTTTCAAGGTGAAGAATATGTTAGGTGGCTAAAGGACATTCAAAAAATACTAGACTATGCATGCCATTATCAGTTCTAAGAGGACCTTGGATATATTTGAGTATGGATTTTGTTTTGGGATTATGAAACACACAAAGAGGTAATGATTCATTTTTATTATTGTATATATAATTTTAAAGATGGTTCATTTCATTTCATGTAAGAAAACCAATGATGCCACTAGAGTTGCAAATTTATTTTTTAAGGATATTGTGAGATTGCATGGTGTTCCAAAAACTATTACTTCAGATAGGGACACAAAATTCTAAGTCATTTTTGGATAAATTTTTTGAATAAGATGGGTACTAAGATACAATTTAGTAGTGCATATCAGCCAAAAATAGATGGATAGATATAAGTTGTGAATATGAGCTTAAGAAATTTATTGAGATGCATAGTGGAAGAGAAACCCAAGTAATGGGACATAGCTTTACCATAAGCTGAGTTTACATATAATAGTTTAATGAATATATCAATAGTAAATTCACCTTTTCAAATTGTTTATGGAAGTAATACTATGGGTATTTTATATTTGGTAAAATTTCCAATTGTAGATCAAATTAGTGATGATATAAAAGCATTTGTAGAGCATATGCAAAAATTTCAAGGAGTAAGAAGAAAATTGTAGGAAAGTAATGAGAAATATAAAGAATTAGTAGATGTCAGAATAATATACAAGCTATTTGAAGGAGTGTTGGTAATGGTTTACTTGAGGAAAGAAACATTTTTAAAAGACATGTACAACAAGTTAAAGTAAATTTTTTTTGACCACATAGAGTTGTGAAGAAAATCAATGATAATGTTTGAGGTGAGTTTACCACATAATATTTATATATCTATAGTATTTAATGTTTAATATTTATATTAATTAAAAGAAGGGGATGCTGAAGGTGAGAAATATGAAGAAGTAAACTAGGAGCAATAAGTTCTAAAGGGAAAGAAGGAAAAAATAGTTTAGGTTTTTGGATATGAAGATAGTAAGCACAAGGCAAGGTAATTATATTAGGTATTTGGTGTAGTGGGAAGGATTTCAGAAAGAAGACAAAATTTTTATTATAGAATGGGAGCTAAATAATCCATATAATGATAAATGGTAGTAGTATAATTAGGCCAACTCGTAGGCACTGAGTTGTCTTCAACCCGAGAAAAATGATATAGAAAAAATAGGCCAATCTTATAGAGGCCATAACTTTTGACCTATAGATCCATTTGAGATCTTACATGCCCAAAAATAAATTTATTAAAAATTTTGATGTTTTTCTAAGCCACTCTATATACTTAGAGTTAATTTTGATATTTTTTGGAAGCCATACATGATCATCTGAGGGTCTAAAATTAACATTTAATGATCCTTTTGGGAATTTTTTATGTTTAAAAACTGTATATTTTTAGGAATGAAAAATAACTTCAGCTCAATTTCTTCCCATAGGATAATTTTAGTGTTTAAGTTATTTTTGAAGTTTTTTAGAGCCACACATGCTTGGATGCGAAGCTTATTATAAATAGTGGCTGCTAAAAATAGACATTTTTTTTTTATATTTTCATTTTTTTAAAATTTTTGTATGTCAAATCTAAATTCTAAGTTGAGACTTATTTAAGCATGGTTTGGGTTTGTAATTATTTCAAGTCATTCAATTTGAATCAATTTTGAGTATTATTTAAAATCTTGGCCTATTGGTAATTTTATTTATCTTAATAGTTTTTGGGTTCATTATAGGAACCTTAAAAAATATTAATCAACATTTCGATGTCACACAAGATGCAAAATACCACTTAAAACCTAGTGATAAAATGAAAATTTCAAATTTACCTTTTGGTCGGAAACTCTAAATAAGATAAAAACACACCATTATAAGACTCTCAATTAATTTGACACATAATAGGGGACCATATAAGATATTTCAAAATCATAAAAAAACATAAATGTCTATCATGAAACATTCAAACACACTAACATCTTATGTAACCTTGTGGTTCTCTGCACCAAGATCCCTAAGTGGGAAAATTTTAGGTCCTACCAAAATGTACTTTTTCAAAATTCCACCTTTATTTCCAATTCTTCCTACTCTTATTTTATGATATCCCCTTATTAATTTTATTATTATACTTTTCATTTATTTTCATCTTATTCCTTTTGTCTTTGTTTCTTTTCCTTGTCTTGCCTCTTTGCCAACTCATTTTCTAGCTTTATAAAGTATGTTATATATTGTAACTCTATTTCCTACTCACATTCCATCTTCTCAATATTTGATTTCTATTCATCATATTATACCTAAAATGGATGGTTCTTATGTTTCACTCCTCCTACTCCATTGTTTTTTTCCACATTTATCATGACTTGTTCATTCATTCCTTGATGATCTATCTTCTTAACAATGTTTTCTCCCTTGTCCTCATACAATAATTAATTATTATAAATATTTTAATTCTTCACCCTTTTCATAATATAATTTATATCTTCTTTAAATTAATCTTCATGATACCCCACGTTCTCAAGGTGAGTGTTCTCATAACCTTATTCCTTATCTTGTAATGATATATCCTTGACAATTTAAAGTTTATCTTAAAAAAATACTTCTGGGAAATAATTTATCTCTATATTATCATTCATACATTAAATAAACTAATATGTAACATTATAAAATGAATGGATTAACTTCTTACCTTGTTCTTTATTCATTTGCTTGTTCTCTTACTCAATTGCTTGTATCTCTCTTTTCATGAGTCTTTTGTCTTCATATATTTGCATACTAATTACAATGATTCTTGGGATAAGACTACCCTATCTTTTATATTTAAATTATATTTTACTATCAATCCTTCCTTGGATCACCTTTGGATTGATATTTTCCTCCTCCAAACATGCATTCTTCATTCAATCATTTCCTTTGTGAGGAACATGGATGCCCTCATCTTTATTTTTATCTATCATGAGATCTTATGTCTAATTTATTATTTTATAAATGTGATCATGGAGTGAATACCTCTCTTTAATATCCATACCTACATCAACATGATTACTACATATCAAATTATATTCATAAGACTTGATATTCTCTTCAAGGATATTAGATTCCTTTCAATCCTCTCCTAATCTTGAATTATTCTTCCAATACTCTATAGGAGTATCCTTCATCTTATTAATTTATTTATATTTTTCTCTTAATATTTGATATTTAATTAAATCATTTGCTTAAAAAAAAAATTCCTTGATCAACTCACATGATTCTATGCTTAGCTTGTTCATACTTTGTAGCTTACATTAGCTTGCAGCTTTTTTTTATTCACCTTGTACACATACATGTCCTTATTATTTCCTAAAACTTATTTCTTTTTTTATATTTTATATCTTTATGTGACCTTAAATTTCATCTCCTTGAAGCATTCCTATGAGAAACACACTCTTTGTCTTTGAAATCTTCTTTTCTCTATCTTGTCATTCTACTTCTAAATATTTTATGCTAGCTCCCACATTTTTTTTAATTTGTCTTGAAAACTCTAATAGGTTAATTTTAGACTTTTATTTAAATTATTTCATATCCTATACCATAACTTTTATTTGGACTCAAACTCCATATTGTGTTAATTTATACACTCATTCAAAGTATAAATCAATTTATATACATGCACATATATAGTTAAATAAACAATTACATATTAGAATTTGAGAATATTGAATCTCTCTCTTTATTTCTTGTATCCATCCTTTATTATTCACGATGCATGTTGTCTTATCCATCAATATTTCTCTCACTTTAGGCTTCATTAACTCATGTCAAGTTCTCATCTCTTCAACTGCTATTCTAAGATAGGTTTTGTCCTTTTCTACATTATTTATGGATTACTATAAAGGTGATATATTTTAATACAATTGATCCCAAATTTCATAGATAAATGGTTGGTCTTGTTTTTCATTTAGCAACCTTTCATCACATCAATCTAGTTTTAAAGCTCTTTGACTAATTTATACAATACAAATTTAGATTTATGATCTTCATAACTCTTGACTCCATCTATTTGACTCAAATATATTTATTGTATGCCTTCAATGGAAAATCCTCATTCTTGAAGATCTCCTTCTCCAATCATCTCTCCTATTTTAGGGTAACATATCATTGTATCTCTATACATTTTTGCCCACAAAATTTCTTCTTTGATATAAAAATGTTGTTCATTCTTGTCTTACTTCATGATTTCAAGTTATGTGTCCTCAAAATGAACTTATTATTTCTTCACTTTTATACCCTCATATACACATGATCATAAATCATCAAATATAAACATTTTAGACCTGATTGTGTCTTTGTTTTCTATTTTTTAATGCTTTATTATTGTCCATAGTTATTTCCTCTCATCATCCTCCATGACTATCTCATTCTCCTCAATATTTTTCTCACCTTCATCTTGTATAACAAACTATTCATCCATCATGAATTTGTTCATTTACTCCTTGAGATACCCAAATAGAAACCTCTTTTGATTCTAATTATCTCTCATTAAAATATTTCTTCTTCTCTCAATGAGTAGCCTTATAGAGCTCTTAAATATCTTATTACTCATTACCCAACCATACCATTTAATTTATTATTCTTACATGAGTTACACCAAGACCATTATCCTTTCTATCATTTGATTTATCCCACCTTTCTCATCTTTAAAAAAAAACCCTTTTCTATTTTGGATTCATTCATCTATTTTTCATTATGTTACACGAACTCAGCTAATCCCTTCCTCATTTTTACCTTATCTATCTTCATATTCTCTTGAGAAAATTTTTCCAACCTAATTATCAAGTTTCTTTACCCTTTCCTTAGTGTCTCACCCTATGTTCTCTCCTTTACCTGGAATATTGACACTCATTTTCAAATATTTTCCACTTTATAACTACTTCCCTTAATTAAGTCTTTATTCTCTCTTCTTAGGTTTGATATTCTACCACAAATTTTTACATTCTCTTGTCTCTCTAATTGTATTCCTAAAATCTAAATTAAAAAAATTTAATGCTCAAAATCATAAACATTTTCAAGAGATTATATGCTCTCATACGAATTACTGTAGAATATAATACCCACTAATGTAGGGGGATATATACACTTACATTATTCATTTACCTAGTTCTAATTTCTTTATTTTTAATCTCTTTTATGATCTCTGATTGATATCCTCTTAAAAGTTACTCTACTACTTATTTTGACACCGTTGATCAATCATAGCTTTACTAGGCTCCTAAGACTCTTTTGAAACATAATCCATTTTTCTATTCATAAGACATAATACACTTAATTTTCCTTTTCACTCTCTCCTCCTAGTACAAAAACCATCCTCTTATAAATAATTTTCAAGACTTCACTCTCCATTATTCCTTCAAGCTTGTTCATTATTTGATATAGGTTCATAGTTTTAACAACTTAATACATGAAGCCATGGTTCTTGTATTCACACGAGGTATCATATGGCCATCTACAAGACTATTTTATCTCCCTTACATATCCAATCAAATAAATCAATCTCAAAACAAGAACTCTTTAACAATCCACTCATTCTCTCTTAAGGCCTAGTTGTTTGTAGCCCTATTTTTACATAAATCTAGTGGGTTTGAACCATCTAATTTTTTTTAGATAGACTAAAAAATTTTATATAACATTTATCCACTTATATATTTACACAAATTTTTGAGTCACCACTCCTAATGTAAACCTAATAACTCATCACCCTTCCTAGTAATTAGGTCTCTTTAGACTTACCTCAATGCCACATACTTGGATATCATAGTATATGGTTAGGCACATAATTAAAACCTAAAAAAACCTAAATATAATATCAAATCGTATTGAAATCCATTTTGGTTGGTGGAAACTCAAAATATATAAGTTAAAATTATGTAAACCCTAGTCTAGGTTTGCATAATCCTATTGATGTTGAGAGCCTATAAAATGGGTTAGAATGAGTTCTAAGCCATTTAAAACACTTATAATACCTATATGGGGTCTAACCAATCTCACATTACCTTCTATAAAATATATTTATTTTAAGAATTATGTGTACTTGTATGGGATTGTGCTAGCAATAATAAGGGTTTGACTCAAATTTTGCACTACTAATTTGATTGTTGAGACTTAAAAAGAAAAAAAAAACATAAATAATAAACTCTATACTATTTTTTGATTTAAAATAATTCAATAATAACTTAAATAACCATCATAAATATTTCACTTACTAGACTTTCTTGACCTTATATTAGTATAATTACCTCCTCTTCAAGTGTATTAAGCATAGCATATCAGAATGTTGTATAAAAATGCAATATTTATAAATATAAATATAGTATGATCACTCTTTCATGTTATTAAGAGTCATAACTTTTATAAAAATACAAAACAAGTTACTTTCTCTCTATTTATTGATCAAACAATAGAATACAAACACACCTACAACAAAATAGATTTCTTGGTTAGGTTTATGATACTTAACATGATATTTTATTATACTTTCCTTCACTTAAAATATATATCCTTAAAATTTATAATTTCCCACTCTATCTCCTACCACCCTCTAATCACCTACATGCATTCCAATCTTTTTATCATGCTAAAACATGCAAAATAACTTCCGTACAAGGCTAACTCCATGTAGAGTGGTAGTGACATTTACATTTATTGGATTACATTTCCTAACCATGAATTTCATGTTAAAACACCATTCACACTCAATCTTAAGACATAATAGGACCCCTAAAAAACATTTATCAACATTTGGATTTCACACAAGACCCAAAATACCACTCAAAGCCTAGTGACATTTAAATTTTCAAATTTTCCTTTTTGGTGGGAAAAATTAGATTGGATAACAAAACATCATTTCAAGACTCTCAAGGACTCTAACACAACCTATGGGACCCAATAATATCTCTCACACTCATACCAAACTAAAAATGACTATCATGAAACATTTAAACACACTAACATCTTAAGTAACCTTATGATGCTCTACAATAATCCCGAAAAGGAAGAAGAAGATGAAGCTGCTTAAACCCCAAGATGCAACCATAAATAAAGATACTTGATCTCAATGTAGGGTTTAGATAATATATCAGTAATTTTATATATTACCTAAATATAGTGGAGATTAATACCCTGATCATGGATGGGATCCTAAATGAAATTCATATGAGTCTTGATGTACTTGGTACATTGATAGAAAAAAATTCTTATAGATTTATATTACTCTATGGTTGTCATAGAATAGTACGATTGGTTGTCAAAAATAGAGGCTAAAACTAGTGAGTATCCCTTGAAGCCAAATAGATTTACTACTAACATTAACATCTCCTCTCTATTATGCCTCTATATATGATAATATAATAACAATTTATTTCTTCCTTGAATAACTAGTCAGACCTAAACAAAGGGATAAATTGTATCCTACAGTATACTTGTGATTATGAATGTCACCATCATAATATAAATATGTAAAAACAATCATGTTTCTATTGATACCCATCCCATACTAAATCCTAAGACTATGAGAACCCCTAATTTATTATAAAATCCACGTACCTACTTTCTAGTCAAACTCATGTGGTTCTTTCATGAATATAGAGACCATTTATACTGCATATTAAAGGTTAGGTCTAGTGTACATAATATATACGAGACTTAACAATATTTTTTTAATATGAGTTATCATCAACCAATGGATATGGATAATCAAATTCAATATTTAGACCATGTATAAAGGAGTGGAATTTGGTTTATAATAAATTATGCAAACAAATTAAATGCATAGTTGGATTGTGTAATAGTGATCCAAAAGTTAAATTGATAAATTTTAATCATGACGAAGTAGTTCAATAAACCCATGTTAGTCGTTTAGAACCTATCAAATAAATAAGTTTTCTTTGATATAGTGGTTTATGGAAAACTCCTTATGATCAATAGGTCATCCATATAGAGAAGTAAAATCAAAATTTAATCATCCTATTGTAAAATATAGACATTTAGATATGAATGGCATCTAGTGAACATAATCGAAAGAAGAAAGGATTCCATTTTCCATATGAAGATCAATAAAATTGTTTGATTCCATAGATAAATTTTAAAATATTAAAAAATAGTGTGGAATTCTCATAAATGTTTGTGGATACCCCATGTATATTACCTCTTTGGGGTCACCATGAAAAAAAACACTCTTTACATCCATCTGATGAACATCCTAGTGATGTATTTTAACAATACCAAGTGTGATTTTTATTGAGTTAATTTTGGTAGCTAGGGTAAATGTCTCAATGTATTCAATGCCAGACACTTGAGTAAAACACATTCCTACCAAATGTGTTTTGAACTTCTATGCATAACCATGTGATATGAATTTTATTTCAAATATCCACCTACATCAAATAAGTTTTCTTCTCTTAGGAAGTATCACCAAATCCCAAGCATTGTTCATATGAAAGGAAATATACACCTCATTAATAGTAGTATCCAACTTAGGAGTGCCTAATACATCAAAAAATAAATGTGGATTAAAATTATATCTAATGAAATCATGTGGGGCATTTTATAAATTTGAATGATCTAATTTGTTATTTGATGGATCTTCAACCAATTGTCTAATAACTTACAATTTCTATCTCGTCCAAGTAGGACTAGTGCCCAAAAAGTCAGGAGGAGATTCCTCATATCTGAAGATAACCTAGGATAAAGAGGATGAGAATATTTATCACTACTCTCATTTTCATAACTAGAAAAATAATATGGATCATTAAGAAATTGATCAAGTGGATTTAAATAATCAAAAATATTGTAAAATTGAAGTGTGTATAAGGAAGGGTGATAGGTGTCAAGTATGGATTCCAAAGGATCCTATCTTAAGAAAATACTCCTCTCTATGAAAAATTTATGTGAATTTGGATGGAAAAATATTATTACTTAACACCCTTAGGATATCTAATGAAGATTCAAGATTAACTCTGACATTCCAATGCCTTACATTTCTTATTTAGAATGGGAGCCATAACATCTAAACCATACACTAAAAAGTGCTCTACTATGGGTTTATGACCATTCCAAGATTGAAAATGGGTGACTCCCTTAAATTATTTGTGATGAAATTCATTCTAGATATAACAATGATAGTTTATGGCTTTATATTAATTATTAAGTGTAGGAGATTTGGACTATAACATATAGTTGGCCATTTCCTTTAAGGACTAATTTTTACACTTAGAAACACCATTCTACTGTGGACTATATGGAATTGCATGTTATAGTTTAATCCCATGTGATGTAAAAAATTTATTAAAATAGTTACTTACATACTCACCACTATTATCGGTGTAAAACATCTTTATGGATTTAAATGATTATTTCTATACAATCACCTTGAAGTCCTACAAATGGTCAAGAAGCTCTAATTTTTTACTCAAAGAATACACCTATGTATACCTCACAAATTTATCAATAAAGGTAAGCATTTACTTAGTCACATTAAATGAAGCTTTTTTAATATTACCAGTTATGTCATTATGAAAAATATCTAATATCTATTTATCTCTTTGTGATTTTCCTTGATCATGATTTTTGTTAGGATGATTACCAAGTAGGTAACCCTATCAAACTCTGTAAGAAACCTTGACTCGTGGTAGCCTTGAAACCATTTTTTGATGATTATGTTTCTGTAGGTATTGATAATTGAGATGGCTAAATATCTCATGCCATAATTTACTCATCTCAACTAAAAGAATGATCAATGCAGTTGAGGGTTGATTAGGAGTAATATGTGAAAAAGTGTAGAACCTAGATTGGTTATATACTTTCCTAAATACAATAATGGAGTCACAATTACCTTACTTAATGATAAAATAATTGGGTTTGAATTTAACTCTCTTACCTAAACTAATGTGAATAATTTGACAAACAGATATGAGATTAGTGGATAAAGCGGGAACATGTAAAAGATCTTGAAATATCCAATCATTCACTTCAATAGATCTAATTTGACTAACATCTACAAAACTATTATCACCTAATAAAATTAAAGGAATAGAATAAGGCTCCAAGGATGTGAGCATGTGTCGGTGATGAATCCATGTGGTATAATTTACCATAATCAATAACCTATGTGGAAGGTTAGGTTGTAACTACAATGGGCACTTTAATTTTATCTTTTTCCTTCTTACTACATTTAGAAATTGAACACCCCTATGCTGATGAGATCCGAGTGGAAGACTAAGGGACATTAATATTGTGCTTCTTGAGCATTTTGGTTAGTTTTATAATTTGATTCTTCATGTATTTAGATTTATCATACTTATATTTATTCTAATATCTTAATGTGAGTCACTATTTATTGTATTATTCATTTAAAGAGGACTCTTTTGATGCTTTTGGGTTACCATCAAATTTTAGACCATTTCTTTCTTGGGTCTTTCTTATTATATTTATTATCCTTGCTAATTGAATCGTTCTATTTATCATTAATCATAAAATGGATTGAAATTTGGAGGAATATAGTTACCCATTTAAATGATCTTGTCTTTCTCCAAAGTTATGCAAACAACAAAGTCATCCGAGGATGATATGTTCCATGTAACTCCAATGGCACGTTTTTTGGCATGGAAGGTAGAAACAAACACATAATAGTTAGATACTAATGTTAAAAGTATGGAAAGAATCATTTGATAATCATTTATATTAATGTAAGAGTTTCAAATGTAACCTAAGTGATTTCAACTTGGTGAAAAATTCTTGAATTGTATCAAAATATCTTGGCTCAGATGGATGAGTTCATTCTCTAACTCATGCCCCAAATTTTAACATACTTTCCAAAGAATTGATCAAAAAAATATACACTTGATCTAGAGTTGTTAAATATTTGATAAGAAAAATAAAATTGTAATACATAAAGATGCCTAATAGAGTATAAGCTTGATCACATTGATTTTACCACTTCACCTTCTCTTCATCAGGTGTTAATTATATTTTTCTACCCATCTTGATTTGGTGTAATGTTTTTATTCTCAAGAGGATTTGTAATTTGACATTCCTCTCATGATAGTTCAATGGTGTAAGAAGTAGAATGAAATTGAAATCTATAGTGTAGAAATGAAGTATTTTTTGAATTATGTGTATTTTAGAATAGTACTTTAACACAACTTAAATCTATATAGGTTCAAATTTACAAAGCACAAGAATAACACCAATGTGAAGAACTCAAAAAATCTTAAAATTTTAAAAATAATTGTCACCTAAGAGGAGTAGTTGGATGAAAGTTGTACTCGCTGGAATGTTTCTTGATTTAAAAAATAGTAATTTTCTCCACTTTTCATTTATTAATAAACAACATTTGGTGGCAACTTCCCATAAAAATCTTATGCCCTCTTGGAGCAAAAGTTAAGAAATTTTGTGTTGACCGAAGCCAAGGTCGCAACTCCCATATGACTAGGGGAGAAGACCAAATTTGGGTGATCCACTTCTCACTCTAATTTATGTGATTGATGTGTGTGTTTCATCACACTCAAAATGATTTTTTTGAAAATGAATAGTGTCACACATTACAAGGATAAAATTGATGGTGGTGCAGACATTACTAGAAAGAGGACTCCTTGTCTCTAAAATTGATATCTTAGATACCCTAATTTCATGTTAGAGGTGGACCATGGTAGCATCTAAAGTATGGGTAGTCTGTCACATGTAGAGGGAGTAGGGATGACAACCTCTAGTCCTATATACTTTCATAGGTGTAAGAGTGTAAGGAGAACTCCTTGTCCCTAAAATTGGTAACCTAGAGATATTTGTGACATGTTTGAGGTGGCCCATGATAATATCTATATTTTAGGTATAACATAATGCATGAATAAAATAAATAGGATGACCTCAAGACCTATAGACATGTAGAGGTACATGTGAATAGGAATGTAGATGGCCATGAGTCTTTAGTGATCTCCATCATCATAAATTGGGTAGATGGCCCAGTGAACCTTTAGCCTCACATAATTGTAGGCACACATCACTGAATGCTAGAGGGTTAGGTCAATAGTATTTTGGCCCTATGAAGCCACAGGAGGATTTGAACATTAGCTTGGATCAACATGTAGGTGAGGATGGATAGTTAGGATTTCCATGACATGAAAATGTCATTGT
>JARHVA010005268.1:1030000-1032500 GCA_037957365.1 Torreya grandis | reverse complement strand
TAAGGCTTATAAAATTGGAATAACAATGTGCTGAGATGATATCAACCAGTCACTAGTTAATGGATGAACATTTCCTACATATATAATTCTTCAAAAGGGAATCCACACTACATATATTTCTCTTTGCTAGATGTATGTGTGCAATAGTCCTAAATTTTTGAATACAACATTTAATATAACATTCATCACATGGAAAATGGAAACTTTGGCTTAAATTGAGTTATTTATTTTTTTTACGTTAGACCTTACCCTTATAATTGATTTAAAATTTGGAAAGATAGGGTATTAATGTTTTGAATCATAAGAAATACATATATATATATATATATATATATATATATATATATATATATATATATATATATATATATATGTATCATTAAGGAGAGTTAGATGATATGATAAAATTAGACCCAATGTGTATTTATATATGAATTGTTTGTTAAATTTATAATGTCAATGAAATATGAAACATATAGGTTGAACCCTAAAAATTATTTTCATTTAAAAAATTATCATCAATTGGTAAATATGTAGATACCAATATTTAGTCATAAGTACTTAACAATGATAATTATTTACACATCCTAAACCATTCACCTTGCACCCAAATAAATTATTCTTATTTTAAATTCATCTAAATCATCTATTTATATTTGATCTTGACCCTCTGTTTATCACAACTATTATACATAAAGTTTTAATTCAAATAATAAAAAACTATTACAACACTCTTTAATTAACTCCAACTTTAGATAGTTATCCTTGATTCTTCAGGACATGTCCATGATAGGAATATAGGTCTACTTTAAATGACATGTACACCTAGAAATAACTCATTATATACCAATTAATGATTATTTTTAAAAAATTGAAATATTTATTTGGGTCTTCCTATAGATTTTTTAAGGTCACATATATGATATTTTCAAAAGCATACATTATGTAATAAAATAAAAACCCCATTTCAAATAGACTTGGACCTTAGCTTAGAATTATCTATTATTGACTTACATACTATTTCATATTGATAAAGTATGCCATATTATTCCTATAGTTAGGATCATTTATAAAGATCAGCCATAAACTACGTCTAAATTTTTTTAATACAAGTAAGGAGATATCAGTATCATGTGTAAAATCCATATTTCTAGTTTCATACATATAGTCAAGAACAAAAATTAAAAACTCACTCTATGTGATAGAACTAAATGCGGTTTTGTTTCCCTCTAAAGACTACTTGGATATGTATGCATCATTAAAGCATAAATAAGATGATTAGGGTCAACTCACCACATTATACTTCATCTATTTTTAGAGTTTCAGTTCTCATAATTACCCATTATAATTCCAAAAATAAAAAATATGAAAAAAATTATATCTATGTAGAAATATCATATTTTCAACATCTGATCCCTCTAAACATACATAGGTGGAAAAGTACAAATAGTCAAATTATCATCACATTCAACATGGCCAAATTTGGATTCAATGAATATGACTAGCTTATGCTATTATCTAGGGAACATAGTTCCTACTTAGGAATATATTCATATTATATTCTTAACCTTTCACTATCACAATTATATTTATCTTTGTTTTTCAATTTCATAAATATTTCACAATAAACTTGGACAAACCCAAAAATCATAGACATACCTATCCTGTGTTACTTTCTAAATGGAGTGGACTTATCTAGAAGCATGTTTAACTTTTATTTCTGATTCAAAGTAGTAAAAAACATTTAATTTATCTATTTCCATAGTAAAATATCCAAAATATTCAAATATGAAACAAATATAAGATAATTAAATTTCATCTTAGTGTTTTCAAAAATAGCATATGTCCATGTATAGTAATTTAATAATTAGAATTACTATTAGTTTTATATCTTTAGCATTATGACATATTTCAAGTTTTAAACATATTAAAATAAATTATTTTTAAATAATAAATATAATAAAACTTATTTTTAAAGTTATAAGATACTTTTGAGCTTTCATTTTATTTTCAATATTTTATCCAGGGTTTTAGCTAGATTCTAATTTTAAGATGCTAAAGAAAAATATAACCATATTTTACTAGATTCATTTATCTTTGAACTCGAGGCTTAGGATTCAATTCTTGGTTTCCTTGCACAAAAATAATTACCTTTTTGGCATTCAATTTCTTTTTTATTTCTTTTCTTGATAATTATAAACATGGTTCTAATATATTTTAAATTCATAAGATCTATCATTTTTTTTTAAATGGTCGTCCATTTTACCTATTCCATGATGTCGGAGGTACTTCTCTATTAATGAGTCCATTGTTAATATATATATATATACATATATATATATATATATATATATATATATATATATATATATATATATATATATATATATATATATATATATATATATATATATATGTTTCCATGTACCTAATAGTATATTATCAATTCTTATGTATTATTTTCCACCTATAGGAATCCTTTAACTATTTATTTTTTGTA
>JARHVA010005268.1:1002500-1017500 GCA_037957365.1 Torreya grandis | reverse complement strand
ACTATGGATGATAAGGGATTGATTACATATGATGAAAGATAGTAAATTTCCCTGAGGGAATGATTATGAATTAGTGGGTATGATGACAGACTGATTAGGGATGATGAAGGATGAGTAGGAAGTAGTTAAGGATGATGAGGGATGAAAAAAGAGTGATTATTGATTATGAGGGATGATGGAGTTATTAGAGATGATGAAGTATGGTGAAGGTCAATTAAGGATTGATTAGAGATGATATATATTTATAGTTGAGTTTAATGAGGGAGAGATTGTGGATAATGAAGAATGATGAAAAAGTGATTATGGGTGATAAGGGATGCATAGGAAATGATCAAGTATTTAAGGAGAGATGATGATCAAGTGAAAGTAACATAAAGTGGTCATTTTATGTTTTTAGGTCATCAATGTCACCTATGCTACCCTAATCACACCATTTTAGATCAAGTTCAAAGTGAGTGGTTTAAAACCTTCATTTTTGATAAGCTTAGGAATTATAGAAATGTCAAGAAGTGACCTCGAAGGCAGAATGTTTTTAAAAAATATTATATTTTTAACAAAAATGGACATAAAATTAAAAATTTATGGCTTGAAATATATAGGTTCAATACTAAGACGCTAAAAATGCCTAAATACTAACTGGATTATATTTTGAAAAACTATTTTCCACATGGTAAGGTATGAAGCAATGAGACAACCTCTGTTAGATGTAGTGACCCTTAGTTATTATATTTACTAAAATAAATTAAAAGTATAAGGAATATAAACATCCCTTATACTTAAAATTTATTTTAGTATTTTTTAACATTAAGTAAATATTACCTTTTTGCAGATTTTTTTTTGCTTTTGGGTGTAATGCAATAGGAATGCATATGTAGTATTAATAGTGTGTATGCATTATAAGACATATGCATTATAGTGTGCATTCATTATTAAAATTTCAATTCAAAAAATTAAGCCTCTTATTTTTAAAATGGCTTAGATTCCCACTTTAAAGGATTGGACCTATCAATCTATAGCCAAGTTGAAGAGTTTTGATAGAAAACAAAAAATTGAACCTCTATTGCCCAATACACTATAGTTTTCAATTAAAAAATTTAAAAAAAAATTACCATGACAACAAAAATGTTCTCCTCTTTCAAGATTTATTATTTTTATAAATTTTAGACTATCTTAAGTGTTCAAACTATATTGATTTCAAACTATACCCTTTTTAGGCCACTATATGCCAAAAATATACATGCCTATTCATGTTTATATATTTTGTCTTTCATTGATCCAAGTGAATAATATAATATATGGTCACAAACAAGGGTTAATTCTACACACATTAAAAAAACAATCAATTTTAATTTTTTGATGTGCTTAGGTTGGGAGAAAACAATGGCTATCAACATTTTTGTCAATTTTCATGATCTTTACTTGTAAAATTACTTAAAAATTATATTCATTGAAAAAATATAAAAATATACAGGTCACAAACTAGAATATCTTATCTAAATATTCACCAAATGGTTCCAAGTAATATTAAAAAATCATCAAGAAATGATTGGCCGCATGGTCATCTATCTACTATGTTTTATAAGAAAAAATAACAGTACCTCTTCAAAATTTAAATGTTTGACCTAGTTGTACTTAAACATTTTCAATAAATATATTATTTTGGAAACAAGACTCTTATATCTAAAATTCATGTTCTTATGCCATCTTCAAATTTTTAGTTTTTCCATCTTAAATTATCTATAGAAGTTCAAATTTATGAAATTTTAGGAAAATCATGTCCATGGGTATGCCCCTTTTATCCTGAAACTTTTTTCACTTTCCACACACACACACACACACACACACACATTCATGCATGCACGCATGCACACATGAACACGCAAACACACGAACATATACATACATATATGACAATGCAAATGTTTAAATTTGTGTATAAATAAAAATGATGTTAATGATGAACACAATAATAAAGATAATGAAATCATCCAAGATAATATTTATAAATTTTAAAAAAAATAATATGATTGATCCTAATATGGTAGATTTTTATTATATATAAATCTCTCTATCTGTCTGTGTGTGTGTGTGTGTGTGTGTGTGTGTGTGTGTGTGTGTGTGTGTGTGTGTGTGTGTGTGTGTGTGTGTTACACACACACACACACACACACACACACACACACACACACACACACACACACACACACACACACACACACACACACACACACACATGCACGCACGCACATAAAAGATGACTTTAATTATGAACATGATAATAATGATTAACTAAATTATCTAAGATAATATCTAGAAATTTAAAATAATGAACATAATTGAGCTTAGTGGGGTAGAATTTGATCAAGTCAAAAGGATGTCTAATTTATGTCAAAGACTTTTTAATTGTCCCAAATAATTTTTAAAGGATCTATAATTACTCCTAAGATATAATATTGTACACCAAGCTAATATTACATCATCTAAAGCACAAAAATAGGTCATATTTAGAGTTTTTAATATCCCCATCAAAAGTGTTCCAAATTCTACTATCACTTTTATTTTTATATCAATATGTATAGTTACATACGTGACATCATCCATAGGTATGAATGCATCATAATATTTATATAATATTTATATGTCTATTTATATGCAATAACTATTCACAATTCCTTTGATTAATATGTGTGATCCATTACAAACCTTGTTTATTCTAGACTCTCTGGAACAAACTATTATAGCCTTACATTCTAAAGTGTTATAATTAGGTGAAGTTATATCTATAAATAGTCATTTAATGGAGTCCCATAATATTATTCATAATCATTTTTCATCTAATATAACATCATAACTATTATCAATAGGTTTTGTAGCACTTAAGTTATCACTCTATGAATTTAAAGGTGATTTTTAACATCTTCTATCATTTCATGTAACATTATTGGATAACACTTACAATAGAAAATTATTAACTAAACTATGTAACAACCATAATTTTTTTTAACACTGAGAAAAGAAACTATGGTGATATTTTTAAAAACATAATTATCGCATAATACATAATGAGATACATATCTACGCTCTAGACAACACAGTGACTAGACCAAGTCTATAGATTAATAATGACTTCATTAGGAAGTTTGTTAACCACTTATTATTCATATAAAAGTGATTTATTGTATGAAAAATCATACATGCCTATCCACATACCTTATATGTGTCTTTGTTATCAAAGTTTTCAGCAATTTATACACTTACCCAACACCCCCACAAGCTATAAAACAACATGTACCTCAGTGGGTAAACATTTAGAAACAATTTGTAAAAGGTGAAAAATATCCTATAGAAGAATCATCATACTAATATTTTGTAAGTGAGATATACCAAATACACCCATAACAGGTAGTGATTAATAAAAGAACTCTTTTGGAAAGTAATACAAAGTTTTGGAATGATTTATAAAAGTTACAAACAAACATGGGATGAGTCTGACATTATCGTACTAGCTAGCTTAGGTAGACTATATTACTAGTTTCTTACTTGATCATTAATTATAAGTGTAATATATAATCTAATCCAATTAAGTTATTGTTCTCGCAGCATCTTAAGATGTTTTGAACACCATGCTTAAGTTCCATTTTGGAACAACTTGTCCATTTCACAAGGCATGGTTACGCTCATGGCCTTAATCCATTTGATTGATTTTTATAATTCAAATAATGCCTTATTAGTTATCTTATTAAGTTTATCCAAACATTATTTTAGTTCATGAACACATAATTTAAAACAACATGGTTTAATTTCCTCATGAGTCTCAAACAACTATATTTACTTATATTAGTTAATCAGTTAACCTTAATCACTTAAGTGAATTATAGTTCAACTTAGATCACTATATTTTATAATAAAGGATGATTTATGTCCAATGACTTAAGGCTTATAAATATTCACTTATTATGTAAATTAAACTCCTTTGTCTCTCTTACACTCCAATTCAAAACATAATGATTATAACTCCATTCATTTACCTTTAGCAATTCCATAAGTAATTTTTGAATAATGAAAGGATGTTCCTCAATCACACCATATTCCATTTCTAATAACCATTATATTTTATATCCTTAAATTACTCATTTTTTTACTATCTTACTTTTAGGTTACATTACTTATCTTTTATATTACATGAAATTAGTACATGGTAAGTTGTAACTTAGGTTTTTAATTATTTAAAATTGCATTTCCATCATAATTATTTAACATTATCGTAATAGTTATATCACTTAAATAGTTATTTAATTAATTCCATTTTAGATGGATTTAAATGAACTATAAATAGAGTTATCATAAATTCCTAAACTTTGATTACATTTATGAATAAAAATTTGGGATTCAAATAAGATTATTCTTATAATATAATTTTAATCCAAACAATAATTAAACCAATAGACATGAAAATTTGAATCAAATAGTTATATGGTCCCATTATATAAATTTAGCAATAATATTCCTTACAGCCATAATGAGTGGAATGATAAACTAAAGGCCAGCTTCATTTTATACGTATAAAACAAGTTGCATATAGCTAACTTATTTATGTAATTTAAAAAACACAATTACATTACATAGCATTTTTAATATATCCAATATAGTTAATGAAGTAAAATATACAAAACTTAATCAACTCAAATTATAGTTGATTTTATTCACTTCACTATCAATACTAAAAATTAATTCACATCTAAAAGAAGAATAAATTAGTTAGTATTTTGCATGCAAGTCCAATGAAGCAAATACCTTCCTCTCCCATCCCAATTAGTCCAATTATAAGAAGACATTGACCACCCTAACCATAAATTAGATGTGTAATAGGGTAGCTGAGTAAATATGGAGAAAGTATAATAAAAATATTATAAGCTAGAATCGAGAAATAAAAACTAAAAGAAACAAACCAAATTTGTTCAAATTCAATCTCACCAAAATTATTTAACT
The DNA here is from genome assembly GCA_037957365.1 of Torreya grandis. Taxonomy (NCBI): domain Eukaryota; kingdom Viridiplantae; phylum Streptophyta; class Pinopsida; order Cupressales; family Taxaceae; genus Torreya; species Torreya grandis. Next base: position 1,012,511 of record JARHVA010005268.1, on the reverse strand, counting down.
TCACAAAAAATCTAATAGTGTAGTTGATACCACTAAGCTTATTGATTTGTTAGTATTTTTCTATTCAATGAATATAATATGATCCACAAATGCATGCTATACATCTATATTTTTAGTCTTGCATTAAATGCCACTTTAATAACCTTGATGAGATAGAATAATAACCTGATATAATAAATGCACCAAAGATACAACTTAGAAAATTTGAGTGAAAAATTCAAATTAAATATGAATTCCATACAATTAGTCAACTATTTATCTTATGGCCTCAGCAATTATGTGTCAAATATAAATGCAATGAAAAATGAAGTCTGGATCCTCTTAATTGACATTGAAAACAAAATCAATTTTTACTGTAAAAAAACTTGATTATAGGAAAAACCTTATTGATGAAGCAAACCTAATCAACTTCCATCATTCCAAATTTCCATCAAATGTTTGTTAAAAAGTGAAAATTCATATCCATGAAAACCAATAAAATAATTGTAGTTTTAATCAAACCCAAAATGATTCCAAAACTTACATAATAACAAGTAAGCATAGTAAAGGTGATTTTTATGTTAGGGTTGAATGTCCATATTCATTTACAGGTCTACTCAATGATTTAACATAGAACTTAAGAACTCTATGGTCACTAAATAAAACACAGTCCACACAAAAATAGACATGGGCATAGTAAAATATATCTACATAATCAAAATAACAAAACTAATGGCCTCTATAAGTGATAAATCCAAAGATAATGAAGGGTTTTAAACAAAAATTGAAATCAATTTAACATTGTGTAGTCATAAAATGAATTCAATGCATTAACTATGAAACCCAAATATATAATTAACCCAAACAAACACCTGCTAGTGTATATAATTTATTACATAACTTACATTGATGCCAACAAGAGAAATGCAAAATAGTGGTGAGTTGACTTACTTCCTTGCCTTCCAAAAAACTTATACATTTCAATATAATGATTGAAAAAACTATTTGAACCTTTTAATAAACCTTTGTACTAACATAATACTCTAAAAAACCTATTGTATGGCCTAAAAGGAAAATAAATCATTATAGTTCGAACTCTATGAGAAGCTCATCCAAAAACGTATGCTCATATTTATCTCGGCCTCCATGCACCAAAATGTTTGAGAACTTTTTCCTATGCACTGGATCTTGAAATAGACAACACAAAATGACCAAGTAAAAACCATATTAGGTTTTAGGAGTCTCCCAACTTAGATGCCTTGAGTGGTGAGTTAATACCATAAGACAGATTCAAATGAACAACAATATCCCAAACTACCCAAACTAATGCCAAGTCTATGGTGGTTTATGGCCCTATTTATTCTCTATGTAAGTCATAAAAATACTTGGTTGATGTAACATTTCCATCATGGAGAATAAACATGAGTCCAAAAAAAATAAAACCATTAAGCACTGAATAAATCAAATGCTTTAGACAAGTTCAATATGATTTAAAGATTTGCAAGAGTTTCAAGATTAAATACCCTTTTGTAAATTAATAAAAATATGTCATAATACTAAATTGAAGATAATTATATCCAAACTCATTTCTAAAATGCATTTGAATCTATCAAAGATAAACATCTAGTAATTTAAGTCAACTATAAAAATAAATCAAAGCATCCATAAAATAGTCAAAGCTTAGATATTGCATTTTAAGTATATTATTTTAATTTATTGATTGTTTTCTTTTTTATCTTACTTAGTTTCTCAACTTTGAATGCAACCTAGCTCATGTAACTATCCCTATAGTCATAAAATAGACTATCATTAATTTTTGGACATCTAAGGCAAATAAATATAATAACACTAATTAATAAAACTAAATTGAATAATAAATCAATAACTAATTAAGCATGAAATGTCCAATGCTATAATTAAATTACATAACAATGAATATCTCAAAATATCTATTTGATCCTTCATAGATCAACAAATAAATCAAAGTAATATGAAACAATATTATGTAAAGTTTATAAAAACATATGATAATCAATGAATGGAATGAATGAAATAAACAAGGTCATGACATCCTCCCCCACCTGGAAAACAGTCATCCTGATGATTGAAATAACCAAGGATATTTTTTATTGAAAAGACCTCATCTTCTCAAGTATCACTTCTTTTAGACAAAGGATCCCACTAAACTAAACTTTGATAAATATCATAATTTTAAAATCTAACAATGAAAATAAATATGAACTAAATAATAAATCAGTAACTCATTAAGCATGAAATGTCCAATGGTTAAATGAAATTACATAAAAAATTCTACCTCATAATATGTAATTGATCACTCATAGATCAATTACTAAATCACAACAATAGGAAATACTATTATGGAATGTTCATAATAACATATTATAGTATTTAAATGGAACAAATGTAATAAACAAGGTCATGACATCCTCCTCCACTAAGAACAAAGTCATCCCAATGATTGAAATAAGTAAGGACAGTTTTGATTAAAAAGAATATCATCTTGCCAAGTATCATGTTTTCAGACAAAGGATCCCATTAAACTAGATTTTGAGAAATCTCATGTTTTTAGAATCTAACGTTATGATATTCTAAGATCCTCACTATATCCAGTTGCATATTTTCCTCTATTGAAACCTAAGTTGAGTCCAATCTAAAACATTATAATGATCACTCATGTACTTTCTTAGTAATTAAATATGATAAACATCATGAACCTAGGATAGAGAAGAACGAAGGGCTACTCAATAGGCAAATATGACAAATTTTCTATAAAATTTCAAACGGTCCTACAAACTAAGGAGTTAATTTTGAAGACTTTATAAACTTAATCTAAATTTTGTATTGTCTAATACACATAAACTTTTTATCACAAACTACAAATTCATGTGGTGACCTCTTTCAAATATCATAACTCTTTATGTATCAAAGGTAACCTTTAAATTTTGCCTTATGATTTCTATTTACCTATCACACTCATATAAAATATTAGGACAAATAATAGTCCTATTTTCTAATCTTTTCCATCCAAGTGGAACCCTACACTTACTTCCATATAGATCTCCAATGGAGCTTTTTTATTAAAAATTTGATAGGTGTTATTATATGCAAATTCAACTATGTGTAAATAATCTTCCCATTTACATTGTTGATCCATCACATACTTTCTTAACATGTCTTCTATAATCTGATTTAACCTTTGCTTTTTACTATCACTTTCTAGTAGATAAGATGAACTAAAGTTTAATCTTGTACCAAAACTATTAGTGAAAATTTTCCAAAACGTTGAATTAAAATGTTTATCTCCATAAAAAATAATAACTTATGACATTCCATGCAAATATACTATTTATTTCAAAAACCATTTAGAAAATGCAAATGCATCATTGATTAAAATTATAATAATGCAATGGCCAAAATTGGTAAATTTATCCATTAAAACAAAAATAGTATCATGTTTGCTTCAAGATTTTGGAAAACCAACTATAAAATCAAGCTATGTAATTACCCACTTGCCTCATGGAACATCATGATGATATAATAGTTCACTAGGATGACAATGATCTACTTTCATGCACTAATATTTCAAATAATTTACCATGAAACAATAAATTCATGTTTTAAACTGGGCCATTAATATATCCTTTTTAGCTCATGCATTATCTTTATGACACTAAGATAAGGAAAATAATGTGTTACATGGACTTATTTAAAAAAATATTTTTTAATTCACTAGACTTGGGCGCATAAATTATATTTTTTGTGTATAATTAAACCATCAAAATCAATAGAAAAGTAAATAAAATATTTTCTATAGGCTCATAAAAAAATTTGCACTTACCTTTTTTCAATATTTATGAGAACATTGTTGATCTAAAATTTTAGTTGTAAAATTATTATGCAAAACATACAACGATACAAGATATGTGCATTAGCTGAGCACATTAACAGCATGAGTCTCCATGCTTTTCACATAATAAATATTCATATCAAAATTATAGAATAGTTCTACCCTTATACACGGTAAGAATTTAGATCATCCTAGGAGAATAAATATTCTAGGTTGTGATGATCAAATTTTACTACAAAATATTTACCTAAAAAAATATTTTTTCATTGATTCAAAGCATGTACAATGAAAATAGGTTTGACGTCATGAGTGGTCTATTTTTTAACAAAATATTTTAATTTTTACCACTCATAACCCACAACATGACCATCATGAGAAAACTTGCCACCCAAGCCTTCTTTAGATGTATCATCCTATATTTCAAAATTACCATTAAGATATTCTCAAATAAGTATAATAGTTGTGGTTAATAGATATTTAATTTTCTTTAAAAATTATTCACACTCAGAAATCTAAACAAAATTCATACCCTTCTATTGCAATGAAGTTATTGGATTAGACAACTTAGAAAAAAATTCAACACACCCTCTACAATAACCAATTTGCCTTATAAAATTGCATATTTCATGTACACTTTTATGAGTAGGCCACCCTTGGATATTCTTAATCTTATTTGGATCAATATAAATACCATCCTTGGATATTATATGACCTAAATAGTGGATGTAAATTTAAAATAAAGCACATTTAGATAACTTACCAAAACATTTATGCTATCTTAGACTTTATAACAGTAAACACAAATGTTGTTCATGTTCAATTATATTCTTAGAATAGATTAGTAGGTCATCAACAAAAATTAAAAAAAAAATTGTCCATAAAATATCTAAATATACTATTTAATAAATTCATAAATACAACAAGTGCATTAGTTAAAGTAAAAGACATTATCATAAACTCATAATGTTCATACTAATTTCTAAGAGCAGTCTTCTAGTTGTCTTCACCCTTGATTTTTAATTGGTGATAACCTGATCTCAAGAGTATCTTAGAAAAGATGGTTTCATCCTTCATTTGATCAAACATATTATCTATCCTTAGAAAAGAATAACCATTCCTAATAGTAACATTATTAAACATGTATTAATGAACACACAATCTCAACGCTCCATCCTTCTTTTTCACAAATACCACAAGTGCCTTCCAAAGCAACACACTTGGCCTAATATTGCCATTTTTAGCGACTTTCATAATTCATATTTTAGTTCTTACAAATCTATAAAAATCATGTGATAAGGTGTTTCATATATAGGGGTTACCCCTATCATTAAATAGATAGAAAAGTCAAACTCCCTATTTGGATGCAAACTATGTGGTTATTTCAAAAAAATGTTGGATAATTTTTGTAAAAAGGGATATTATCAAAATGTCATTTTAATTAAAATTTTTATTTCTTGAATTTATATATCATATAATTTACAACATCTATGCACTACTTTATTTAGATATAAGTCTAATATAAGCTTATGCACTTTAGATTTTAATCAATCTTCAGTTTCTACTAGTTTTCCCAAAGGATCATAACATTTTACCATTTTATTGTAGTTTGGATTAGATATATGCTATTGCAACCATTATATACTTATAATTACATCACAAGAATTGAGGGGAACTAAAAAAGGTTAAATTTTGTTTGAAAATTTCTTAGGTATAAGGTTACTTGTTCAAGACATTTTTAAACCAACACCTTTTTGATTGAACTAAAATTAACATTTCAACCATCCCTTAATGTGACAAGACTCAATTTACAGTTATTTACTATCCTAGGTTTAATATAGATATTGGTTTCTCTTGAGTCAAATTAAATATAAATAGAAATATCATTTCATTTGCTTCTAATTTCAATATGAGTTGTTTCAAAATCCATGTTTCTATTATCCAAAACTCCATACACCCTGCTGTTAGCTTATTGACCTATCTTTAGATTGAGACAATCCTTACATTAATAATTATTATGACATTCCCATAATAATAGTCCCTTGGGGTGATATAGGAATGGTATTTACCCAAGTGGCAGGTATATTTTGATTAACTGGTGTCTGATTTCTATTAAAATTTATAGCCTTAAAAAAATTTGATTCTTGAGGTTTTTGTTTTGCCATTAAAACCTATTAAAACCACTGACACTCCTGGTAAATATGTAGTTTTCATCATATTAATTAAACTTCTTAGGAAAAATATACATAATATAGTTTATAGACTATTATCTATTCTATTTAAAGTCTTACCTCACATTTTGACAAGATTTATGTTTCTATTCTTCTCAATGATCATATTTGATAACAATAGTTAGATTCTTAGGATTGGTCATTTCACATCATGGCTCAATATCTACTTCAACCCCAACTTGAACTTGGTTAATTTAGTTTCTTCATCATGTATGTAGTTAACAAGATGTGACAAGTTTAAAAACTTGTCTTTATAATTAGTTACTGACATATTATCTTATTTTAACAACTAAAAATTAGTTATTAATTATTCTTTAAAATTTGATCCGAGATACCTCTTATTCAACTACCTATCAAAATTAGCTTAGATTAGAGACATTGTCTAATAACCCTCTAAATCATAGAGATGGTTCCACCCAAGAGTTTTATCTCTAATTAATTGATGAGTATCCACCCTTGACGTCACATTATAGAGCATATTGTGTAGGTTAAGGTACTTATGTAGGGAAACCAACTGTGTTTCAATTGAGTCACCTAACTCTTCACCTAAAAAGGTTGGTGGAGGAATCTTTTTTGGTTTTTTTATGATAGGATCAATAACATTTACAAGGTTATCTTAGATTTCTAGCTCACCACCATGCCTTTATTAATTAGGAGGTAACTCTTTAGGTGGAACACTCTCCAATTTGTTCAATAAACATTTTTATGTGTCAAAATTATTTTGACCTTAATTTTTAATCATATGTATTCCATTCATGACTACCTCTTGGTTAGAATTAAAATTATTTTGTTCATTATTAGGTTTTCCAACATTACTACCATCATTTTTTGAAGGAGGTGGCTCTCTTACAAGAGTATTATCCCTATGACCTCTACCTCTACCTCTACCTCTACCTCTACCAGGGTTAACATCCCTTAGGTTATTATCTACTATTTGATATCTTGTTATCACTATATTGATGTGAAATAAACATCTCAATAGGAAAAAAAAAAGTAACATTCCCAAACTTTCCCTAGATAATTAAGACTTGATCTAATACCAATATGTATCAATCCAAATTTTATATAACATTGACATAAGAAACTATGGTGATATATCTATAAACATAGTTAGCATAAAATACATAATGAGATTCATAATTGTGTTCTAGCTAACACAGGGACTAAACCAAGTCCATAAATTAAAAATGACTTCATTAGGAAGTATTTTAACTACTTACTATTTAGATAGAATTAAGTCAGTGCATGGAATTTCATGCACACCTATCCACATACTTTATATGTAGCCTTACTAACAAATCCATATAAAATTTATACACTTACCAAATAACCTACATAAGGTATAAAATACCTTGTACCTCAATGGTAAAATTTAAATGACCAATTACAAAAGGTGAAGAATCAATAGATTAAGCTTAAATAAGTGAGATACACAAAACACACTAGCATTAGGTAGTAACATTGGAAGGAATATTCACAAAAGTAAGTTAAACTTTTAGGATACTTTACAAAAGTCACAAAAAATCATGGGAATAGTTTGACAATATCTTCTAGGTAAGAACCACAACTTTTTTATAACACTAGAATAAGCGTGTATGGCACAAGGGTTTTAAAAAGAGTTTAGAATGAAAAATTAAAGAGGTAAATAACTATATTCTAGGCAACACAAGTACTAGACCAAGTCCATAAATAAATATTGAATTCATTATGAAGCATTTTAACCACTTAGTATTCAAATAGAAGTTAGTGTATGAACTCCCACACATGCCTATCTATGTACTTTCTATGTGGCCTTCCTATTAAATCCATTAGTAAATAATTTACTTAAATGAACACATGTATAAGATATGAAACAACCTGTACATGAATAGGTAAAAGTTTAACAACCAATTACACAAGGTAAAATCGACCAATAGAAGAATCATCATACTAATATTACATAAGAAAGATCTACAAAACTCACAAGAAATAATTATTGATCATTGGATGGATAATTTACAAAAGTAATAGAAAGATTTGTAATTCATTACTAATATGTCAAAATTGACTCAAGACCCATTTGTAAAATGTAATTTAATCTAAACAATAATAATAATCAATAATTTAAGTAAAGTATAAAAATGACTCAAACCATCCATAAAATAGTCAAAGCTCAGATCTTAAATTTTATGTTTATTATTTCAATTAATTTATCACTTTCTTATATTACTTGACTACTTAGGTTAGAAATCCACCTAAATGATATACTTGTACCTATAGTCATATAATAGAAAATCAATATTATATAGACATCTAAGAGTAATAAATCAAATAATACAATTATATAATAAAATTAAATTGAATAATAAATCAACTCATAATAATGAGATATCCAATCCTAAAATGAAATTACATAACAACCCCTATCTCATAATATCCAATTGGTCACTCACAGATCAACAACTAAATTTCAATGAAAAATATTATTACTAAATTTCACAACATCATACTGTAAGCAACAAATGGAACAAGTTTAACAAATAGGGTTATGACAAACTATTGTAAATAAACATTAAATATTTTTCTTTGAGATGGTCTATGATATTTCACCACATTTAGTTAGAGAATTCAACCATTTAATAGATCAGTTTTTAGCACACCTCTCTATCAACATTAGTGAAAAACTATCTTATGCACAAATATAAAGGCTCAAACAAGGGTCAAATTATCCAATCACTAAGTATTCTCTTTGGCACAAAAATATTCTATTTAAGATGACAAATTATATGGTAAAAAATGAGTTATGATATATCTTCATATAAATTTTACTAGATCCACATCATGAGTGTATTTTTTTGAAAAATTATAATATTTTGATGAGATTTTAGATACATTCAAAGAATGTGAATTCAATATCATATCATTGAGAAACTCAAATTATCCACAATTAATCATTACAACCAACAAATACTAATTAATTAAAAAAACTCTACCAAGGAGGTAATTTGTAAGATTTACAAAACCACCCCATGCCTCTTTATATAAGTTACTTGATTACAATATCACATCTCTCCTTCCACCATTAGAGGATGGTATGAAATACAAAGGATTTTATAGAAACACAGATTGTGATTAAGAAAACTAAAAGCATGTGTTTTAAGATAAGGTATAGGACATAAGATATTATTGATCTAAGCAAACCCAAAAACTAGGATAAACTAAAATGAGATGATAATGCAGAACTGAAAATATTTACTAAATCCATCTCTAAACCATGTTATTAAAAAAAATATAGATAATTCATAGGTAAATCATGTGTACAATACACATCGTTCTCCTTCAACATATGGACATATAATGGATGGTATTATTAGAATATTTACACACACATTACCACTATTATTTATGTTCACATTTTATGCCATTAAAATTCTTGATGATTTAGAGAGACATGCACTTTTTATTCAATTTATATCAATAGAAAACCCATACATATTCTTATTATTATCGACAAGGGCACATGTGAAAATGTATGTAAAATGAATTTTTTTTTAACTCTTGGGAATATATAATGGGATTTTCAACATGTATATTTTTTTCAAAGCATTTTATGATCATACAAAAAATAATTTTTGAAATATATATTAATATATCGTTACCATTTTTATGGAACATTTTCCACTCCATTTCTAGTCTTACCAAGCATAGGGGTATTTGACATGTTATTATATTTTCATTGCACATACAAGCTCCAGGAAGTAACATACACAATACATTAATGTATAGAATTTATAAATTATATTCAAGTGGTTAAATTTAAAGGTACTCAATATGGATTCACTCTATAATCATTTTTATCTCTTCCTCGACCCCTACCAACACTGTATTTGGTTGTTACTCCTATTTAAGAGCACATTAAAAATATAATGGAGCATATTTAAGAGAATAATTCTAGAG
>JARHVA010005268.1:970000-997500 GCA_037957365.1 Torreya grandis | reverse complement strand
AAAGGTCCCAAATCAAAGAAGAAAATATACGAATCATAACATCTCATCCCTCTTAGTAGACAAATGTACAAATGGTGGAACATTTAGAATTTTACCATAGTAAAAATGGATAATTACATAGATAATATACACAATCAACCTATGTTTTTATTTAGTGAGAATTGTCCTATCTAAAAATATATTTAGATTTAGTTGTTGACAATGCATTGTCATAGTTTTACTTTTCTTTATATTTGAACATTTGATAATTTCATAGTTAGTAGACACAAATAGACTATGATAATGTCCTAATAGTAGACCTACCTAGACACATCTCCATATTTTATCCTTAATATTTAATAATCACAAACCTATATTTTGTTGATTGCCATTGTCAAATATTCAAAATAGTTAACCAGGAGCTAGATCTATGGTAAGTATATTTATTCTCATTAGTTTATTATAAAAATATAATGTTTCAATATTTAGATAGTGACAAAACAAAATTTTCAACATGTTTATATATTTATAAATATGATCACTTTCAATGTTTAGATATATTAAAAATAATTTATATTTTTAACTAAAAAATATTATAAAATAACTGGGCCATGTCCAAAAAAATTGTAAACTTATTGAATTATGTAGGGATCCTAATATATAATAATTTTCCAAGATATAGGAATGTTGATATAATTGTTTAAGGATATTTTAGTTATGCTAATGAACATGTTATGTTTAGAAAAATAAATTACGATAGCTAGTTGGTAGAAAATGGGGAAGGTCAGTCCCATAAAATTAATTTAGATATGTGATAAAGGTTTTTAATATCAATATATGTATGAAAAAGTAATGTAAGGTTAAGGTAGTTTAAGATTTACATTTACAAGTGTCTAAAACTACCCAGTTTTTATTATATTATTGAAATGGCATACAAATCTAGAGTAAAAGTATATAGAGATGCACCTTTGTGTGCAGAATTTTTTTATCTTGGTTATGATTCTCTTAATTTCTAGTTTATTCAATAAAATTATCAATGAATGTGCAATAATCAATATCTATATGTAAAAATAAAAAAGAAAAAAAAATGGAAATTTTGAATCTTAAAGATTAAGGAAGGAAAATACATGTAAGTGGGGGAACAATGTTTTCCCTTTTGATGTTTTTAGAGATAATGTTGGCTGATTATTGATAATGTTATTATTGATAACTATTTTATAGAATAAGTTTTAAGAAGCATGGGGACAAGTAGGATTACTAGTAAAGCATTTGGGGAATTGCAGGTCATAATTTCTCAATCAATAAATTAGTTAATGAAAGGTCCATGTGTTGGTATTTTAAATGTTTCAACCTTAGGTAGTAGTGAAATGTCATTGTTGTAATGGAATATAAACTGTACTACTTATTTAAATTATTTTAAATCTCAATGTTGAAGAGGGAGTGTATGTTAGGATAAGTAAATAACCTTTGTAGATGGAATGATAGATTCAATATGTAGCCTTAAATTATATCAATTCCATATTTTTAACTAGAAAACTATAATAGTGTGCATGTACAAATAATATTCATGGCCGATAACTATATGAAACTAGTGCTAACATAAAACAATTCAAATTTCTCTATAGAATAAATGTATGTTAATATCACAATGCACATAAATAATATAATTAAGGAATGTGGAAATATAAAGGATATAATCAATGTAAATAAATATTTTATTAATGAATTTAGTTAAACATTATAAATGGATAGTGTTTCTACACACAATATTTTAAAATCTATCATTTACTAAAGCTTTTTATCTTATATGAGACTATCGAGATTCAATCTCTCTAAGTGCACACATTAAGAGGGTACTACAAAAGGTGTTGCTAGACATTTGGTTTTTTAAAAATATTTATAGTCCCTATACCATTATATAAACCCACTACATGTCACTTTTATCCAACTCCCTAAGCAATTTAATCTTGCTTATGCATTTCCCTAACAAATTATCCTTTAAGGGATCCCCTCATGAGTAAAATAACCTCATTATTATTATTTCCTAATAATTTAATTCATAAATATTTTTAGAAAGGATTAAATGAACATTATATAACTAAGTCATCTTGACCCACCTAGTTTGAGACCTAATGACTACTTTTACCACCTAAAAAAATTGAACTAGTTGATCTTCTTGGATAAATTTACACAAGGGTTTAGGATTATTCCTTAGAAATAAATATCACCTTCACTAAAATATACTATAGAGTAACATTCATTTTCTCATTTTTATAGCTCATATTTCAACTAATTCCGTAAATGAGGAGTCACTGCTTAGGGTTTGAGCTTGAATATAGGATAACTTATCTTGTGGGAAATTCTTCAATGCAAAGTACAAATCTTTTAACCTAGATGATTTAATTATTTTTGGAATATTAGCGTATTGTCAGTAATTTAGTTAAAGATTCTAAGTAGTAAAATTAGTAAATACATAGATAATAATTAAGCTACTAATTTGTGTAAAATAATTATAGTTATTTTTAAGAAAAATAGTAATAAGGAGAAGAAAAAAAAAATTAGCTAGAAACTAATTGATCTGATTGAGATAAAAGCTTGAATTCACTATGTAGGACTAAGATAGTGTCACAAATTTAGATCTAAACCTCATTTTGTGATTGGACAAGAGCGTTAGAACTAGGTAGTTATTGTAGCAATGTTATAGTCAACCTCTACCACTATTGTCTTAAGGATCTAAGTTTTTTGGGTTTTCTTCAATATCTTTGTGTGACCCTATTTACGAAGTTTTGATACCTGAAAGTCTATATATCTCCTAATAGAACATATTCATTTTCCAAACCCTATCTTCCATTTTGCTTTGACCAATTTTGAGAAAGAGGTGGGGTTAGTATGTTTAATATGTATTAGATGTGATTCATACCCCATGTATGGGTACGCCACCTACATACCAATACTCTAAAGAGGGATTAAGCCATATGTAGTTGTCCCACTTGATGTGCTTTGTGAGATTATGTATATGAAGATGTGGAATTATAAACTAGATGTGCTTGAGGTGGCTAGGGACTAGAGTAAGGATTTAAATGATATTGTATATGTGTTGGTTGGATATATGTAGAGAATAGGGAATATTTCTTGAGTGGTCTTACTTGTATTCTTGCTTGCTTATTGATATTTACCAACCCTTTCCAAATGATCTCTGAATAGGATTCTATAAAGATCTATTGGTTATAGGTTGAATATGTTCATGTTAGGATGATAAGGATGAGGATGGGAAATAAGAATAAATTGACCATTGGGAACAAAAATGAACTTGGATAATAACACCAAAAGTGGATAGAAGTGGCACCAATGGTATAGTCAAAGTGTGTTGTTATTGTCTTGAAAAGATGGGTCTTGGGGGGATTGATTCATCTTAGAAATAGTAGTCTAGTTGAGGTGGGACCAAATTTGGAAGGCTATTGATGATTGGGAATTAGTGAAAATAAGATTAAGAGGGTCATAAAAATAAACAAGAGGGACCTAAGGGTTTCGTGTCATTATCCATGTTCAAGATACCATTTTTTTTCATTTTATATTACGGCATTTTCCCCCTTTGATTCTAGTGAGGCAACAAAGTGAAATACTAGAATAAAGGAAAAATAGAATGCATACTTGAACATACCTATGATGGTGAAGCTCCTAAATCTATGTGATGTTAGGTGTCCATAGAGAGAGCACACTGTGAATTATGAATCTATAAGAGAATAAGGAGTAGATCAATTCTTACGAGATACACTATATTTAAAATAAGAACATATAGATCTGATTAAGAGAGAGAGAAAGAGAAATGAATGAATACACCTCACTAGGTACACAAACCAATACAAAACCTATTATGATGTTGAGTAATGTTGAGTAATGTTGGATGATGTTGTACCAAGAGTAATATCATGAATGGAGTTAAGTTCTCAATTCTCTAAAAGTGGCTCAAGAATGTAAAGGATGGCCATTCAGCTCCATCATCAACTACTACGTTAAAATAGGTGTTCATGCATGTGTTCATCAATGTCTGGACTATGTGTCAAATCCTTATGAATAGGTGGCTTAATAATACAAAGGATTACTAGTCTTTTGGTTCCATCATTTCCTTGTGTACTGAAGCTACGTAATGATATTGGTATGAAATTTATGTCATATGAGATAGATCCTAAATCCCATGGATGTACTATGATCTGACAATGTTAACATGTATATCCAAATGTATGGAGAAACTAGGACACTCTTCACAACTCTAAAGGATGGATATTAGGATTGTGTAAAAGCTACTTTGAACAAATGTACTAGGCTCGTATGAAAGCCACTTGAGAACTTGAGAACACAAGAACTTAAGAACTTGGGAAAGTGGAAGCTAGGATTGTATGGAATATATTCCAAAATTATTCCAACCATCTATAGATACAATAAGGCATGCAATTGCTAACAATGCCTGAGTAAAGTTGAACTCAATAAGAAAAGAAATAAATGTGATGCACAAATTACCCCCAATCACTAGCGTCTGAAACATGGATTATGATCTTTAAGTTATACCAATTACCATATCTAAAACTAGAAGTGAGAGCCATCATGTCATACTTAATTCTCTCTATATTTGGATTTTCTAAGAAAAAAGTGTACTAAAAATTGCTGATGTTGAACATGTCTGGTTGTGCAAAACTATAACTAAACCTAATTTTTTATTTCTTATAAAAATTTTGGTTTTATAACTATTTGGATAGGAGTTCTAAAAGTGGACACTAGTGTCACCAGTGCTATTGTCCAAATTGGGCAATCTTATCCACAACCAAATCTGGTAACTATTATGGTTTTTTGACTATCTTCCTAGTCTATTCTGACTATTCTGATGTCTGGTTGTTGTTCTATGTTCTAAATACTATTGTTTTGATCATTAAGAGATCTAATATATATGACAAAACCCCTATTTATTGCCCCATATTTTGAGGGTAGGAATGAAGACCTTGCAATGACTCTTCTCAAAAGAAAGAGACCTATAAGTGTGTTATGATGCAAAGATACATGATATAACATTGATAATGAACAAGATATCTCAAGATATAACATTATTTGGGTTGAGAGATTGTTAGAAAAATAGGGCTATGCCTAGATGGATACAATAATGTTATAACATGTGCAATGTATTGAACTAAAAATGAAAGTATGATTAGTTGTTAGTTTTTAGTTAGAGGGATGGAGCATGATGTCTATCATGACATCTAAGAAAGTAAGATAAATGCATGATGTGAATCATGAAATTTCAAATAATGAGAATCAAATAATAAAAAAGCACATAAGACAACAATAAATAAACATATAAGGGTGCCCAAGGGGCCAATAAAATAAGGGACATGGGTACATGTCACTTAAATTAAAAACTAAACATGCAAGGCATGTTCAAATACAGCATAAAAAAATTAGCATTGAAGACACAATAACATAGAGAAGTATATTTAAAGGACATTGGTGAATTTACTAAGGCAAATACATAAATAATAGCAAAGTACATTGGCAAATTTCCTAAGGCACTTACATGAGATAAATAGGAATTGAGAAATGCAATCAATCTAGATATGCTAAGAAAGAAAATAAAACATGTAAGGAAATTGAAATACAATCACATCCAATTAATCAAAGAAGTAATGAAAGTATGTAAGACATGTTAGTACAAGACTAGGTATATTATAATAAGTACACAAGTGCTATAAACTAGTGAGTGTCGATAGAGTAATCTATGTAAACTAGTAAAAAATGTACATGAACATGATAACTAGAGTGTGTGGTGTAGGAATAACGTAACCTAGATGGTTTAGTCATGTATAAGATGCCCCTAATGGGTATTTATTTCAATTTATGTCTTGATGTAAAATTAAGATGCCCCCTCAATGTATAGATTAAATCAATCAAAGAACTAGATGTTACTACACACACACAAAAGAATATCAAGTGAAGCATGGTAGTGTAGATCAATCGATAACAATGATCATATAATAGTAAATGTAGGTCTAACATTATAGGAGAAAGGTAAATCATAGATAATGCATATAATCATAATATTTTTGGTGTTTTTATATGTTATTTGTATGTTTTTGTATTTTGAAATTTCGTATTATTTTTAGAATTTGGAAAGTTTTTGAGCTATGTACAATCAAGAAATAAAAAATTGTGTAGGAAATTGAAAAGGAACTATGTAAAATCAAGCATAAGAAACTATGTATAATTTTGGGAATATTAGGATATTATTCCTAATTTAGTTAAAGGGTTTGAGTAGTAAAATTAGTAAAAAAATAGACAATAATTAAGATACTAATTTGTGTAAATTAGTTACAATTAATTTTTTTATAAAAATAGTAATAAAGAGAAGAAAAGAAAACTTAGCTGAAAATTGATTGATCCAACTGAGATAAAATTTAGAATTCACTATGTAAGATCGAGACACTATCAAAAACTAAGATCTAAATTTTATCTTGAGATTCATCTAGAGTACTAGAAATATATAGTAGTTTCACTGATGCTATAATCCACCTTTGCCACTATTGCCTTAAGGAATCTAAGATTTCTAAGTTTTGTTCGCTATGTTTGTGTGATCCTATCTATGATGTTTTCATATTTGGAAGTTTATATATCTCTTTGAAGAGAAAATTATTTCTTTATACCCTATATTGCAATATGATTTGACTAATTTTGAGCAATAGGGGGGTTGATGTGTCTAAAATTCACTGGACATGTTTGACAACTTGTGTGTGGCCATGCTATGTACATACCAATACTCTGAAGAGGGATCAATCCATATGTATTTCTCCCACTTGATGTGCTTTATGCAATTATGTATATAAAGGTGTAAAATGCTAAACTAGATGTTTTTGAGGTGTTTAGGGACTGGCATAAGGATTTAAATGAGCTTGTTAGTGTGTTGGTTGGCTATATATAGAGAATAGGGAAGATTAAATTAATAGTCATTTTTATATTCTTTTTTGCTTATTGATATTTGCTAAGCCTTTCCAAATGATATTTAAATGGTCTTTTATAGGGATCTATTGGTCATGGGTTGCAGATTTTCACATTACGCTGATAAGAATAAGGATGGGAAACTAGAATAAATTAACCATTAGGACTGGAAATGGACTTATAAAATATCATCAAAAGTGAATAGGAGTGGCACCGACACTAGAGTCCAAGTGTGGTGCTATTGTCCTGAGTAGACGGGACCTAGGGGGATTGATTCATCTTAGAAAGAGTAGTTTGAGTGAGTTGGGACCATGTCTAGAAGGATATGGATGATTGGGAATCAGTCAAAATAAGCTTAAGAGGGTCATGAAAGCATTCAAGAAGGACCTAAGAGTTGTGTGTCATTAGCCACTATCAAGTTACCAATTTTTGCATTTTATATGACTAAACTAGATATGATTATATAATGTGATCCTTATAAAGACAAAATAAACTCTTTCAAATCATCATTGGTCAAGGAAGAGATTGGTGCATTATAATCTCATCTAATGGTAAGTATTCCTAGAATTTATTATTTTATTTGCTAGATTGGATATTATGCAAAGCAATAGGTTGAATGTTTTAATATTTCATTAATTTACATCTACATTGGATTGAGTGTATTCTACCTTACTTTATTTCATTTTTTTTAACTATCCCTTTTTATGCCATAAGATTTAGTAAACACTAGATTAGTTTTGTTTTATTTCATGTATATTAGGGCTAAATGGTGTTATTATGTAATGTTACATGACTAGAGGCTTTGGAAATCTCTCTTGTAGTGTTGTTTGATAATAAATCCATTAGGTAGTTTTAGCAGATCCATATCGGTCATGTCTTTGATAAAAAATAACTCAATGATTTTTTGTAATATTGCCTTCTTCGAGCTTGGAATTAAATAGGTAGGACAAGTAATATATTTTTAATAATTCATTGGATATATTTTTGTGAACCTGAAATGAATATAGACCTATCATTTCTTATTTTTCATTTATAGTCAACTAGTTACGGCACTAGTTGAACATGTAATTTTTATCTATCTAAATATTTAAGGTTTCTAATAAACTAGGTCATGATGGCTGACCTAGTTTTTCCCAATGTGTAGATGTTTCATCCTTAGTCAACTCAATTGAGATGATAAATCTAGTCATTTTAGGCATCGATAAATCTAGAGTTTTTAGCGTACTAGGTCATTTTATTTGACTTAGTTTTGTCCTCTATTTGTATGATTCTGATTTCAACCAACTAGGTCACCTTGGTTGACCCAATCTTTCCTACTTTGTCTGTTTTACTTGTAGATAAATAATTCAATCTATTTGTTTTTTAATTTTTGTATTAATTAAATTTCCAATCACACCAAACTTATCAAGTTGTCTAAATTAGTATTACTTTCCTATTTTGAGTTTATTACATTTTTTTGGACTAAGCCATCCTAGTCAAATTTGTTTAATTATTGTGTTTCCATATTTATACCTATAAAAAACACAATCTCACATGGATAATCTAATAAAATAAACATTACAACTCTCAGCAAGAATACAAAATCAGCCTCATAATTCTTGTTGAATATTCAAGGTTCATTATTAATATCTTCTTATTTACATCTTGTCCATTTTAATCTTTTTTTAAAATTCTTGATGTTCAAATACAAAAATCAAAATATCAAAATTAACTTACTAATTTCATCTTCTTTTTGTTATTTTTAGACTATAATTACATAGTTATCTAAATCAACTTGGTCAATTTAAATACATGTCTATGTTTTATACCAAAAAACTAAATCAACATCGCTGATTTTGTTTATTTTAGGATTGTTTTCATAATAGACTATGTCAACCAACATTGACTATGTTCTGTTGTATTTTATCAACTACATCCACCTACTTGATCCTAATCTATACATTTATATTTACCATAGAAAAGTAAATTAACCTCTATATAGTAGTAATTAATCACTTTTACTTTGAAAACATTGGTAAACTATTTATTTGTTTTCATAAATTGCAATTGGGTTTTTAACTACTTTAGTTTTACCTTTATTTTCACTTTGTTTGGTTTTCTCTAGAAACTATGTATACAAAATTTTAAAACTTCTTAGATACTATCATGAAGAGATATGCAATATTCTATTTACAGTCTTTATCTATCATTTATAGATATCATAGCATGAGACGTCAGCTCTCATAGCCATATTACAAAGATAAACATGGTCTTTAGTTTTCAGGTACCTCATGGTATTTTATAAACACCTAGGATTTAAATTTCAAATGAATACTAAGAATCCAACCATATATTTAAACTTATGGTGCATAAGTTAGTAGTTAGTATAAATAAGTTACTTCCAACTTACCCTTGAAATTGCATTTAGTTAGATATGGGAATGGAAATTCCTCCATAATTAGTGATTTGAAACATTAGTCTGACACTATCCAATAGATAGACAAGTATCTTTTAAAGCCTACACTATCAAACAAATCCTTTTAGTATAACTTTTTGATCTTATTTTTGGACAAATTAGTTATCATTAATAGTTATAAAACTATATTTTTTGTTTTTTTCTTGATAATTTATGTTACATTATAGACTATATTATAAAATGTTTATATATCTCTTTATTTTGCTCATCAACTGGATTGACTAACTTAATCTACTTGACTATGTGTGTAATGAACCATATTACTATTAAGAGAAAAATTAAAGTACACCAAGATCTGAAATAATACCTCAAAATTTATTTATAATGAATGAATTAAAATAATTTCCAACTATACATAAATAACACTCAACTTAGGATTAGAGTTGACATGCCAAAATTAAAAGAAAAAGTATAATCTAAAAATTTTGAATTTTTAGTAACTGTTATTTTTATCAAGATTTTAATTCAAGCACATGTAGATCTTAAAATATCCCTAAATAATATAAACACTAAAATTATCCTATGGGACTAATTTTAAATAAATATTATGTTTAGTCACAAAAATATGTAATTTCTAAAAAAAAAAAAAAAATCCTAAAAAAATCATTAAAATGTAATTTTAGACCATCAGATGGTCTTGTTTAGACTCCAATTATTTTAAAATTAAATATAAAAGGGAATTACAAATTATGGAAGAAAAAACAATTTTTAGATGGTCATTCTGGTGCATGGAAAATATAAAATAGAGTTATGGATTGAAATTTATGACCTCCAATAGTTTGACCTTTTTTTTCTCCATCATTCTTCTGGTTGAAATCAACTTAGGTCCTATGAGTTTCCCTAATTGTACTGCTACCATTTTTATTTTTCAATATTATTTATATCCCATTCTATAATCCAACTATTATCTTCTTTTTGAAAACCTCCCCCATGACCAAACACTTATTATAATTCCTTTTCTTTGTGCTCACTATCTTCATATCCAAAAGTTGCACTATATTTTCCTTCTTTTTCATTGGAATATGCTGCTACCAATTTACTTACTCATATTTATCACCTTTATCCATGTAATTTATATAAATCTTAAAAATTAAATATTAGATAGATATCATAATTCAATGCTGAAGTCACCTCATGAACATTATCATTGAGTTTCTTCACAATTTTGCATGGACCAATTTTCTTTTAATTCAACTTTTTATACATGCCTTTTCAAAATATTTCTTTCCTCAAGTAAACCATTACCATCTTTCCTTATTCTAAAATATTTAATATTCTTTTGACATCTACTAATGCTTTATATTTATCATTAATTTCCTACAACTTTCTTCTTACTCCTTTCAACTACTACATATGCTATGCAAATTATTCTACATCATCACTAATTTTAATTTTAATTTGTAATTGTACCAAATCTAAAATACCCATATTATTTCTCCCATAAAAAAATTTTAAATGGTAATTTTCCTATTTATCTTTTTACTAAACTGTTGTATAAAAACATAGCTTATGGAAAGCCAAGTCCCATTTCTTGGACTTCTCTCCCATTATACATCTCAAAAAAAATTCCAAGCAAGATCCTATTCACAACTTATATTTTTCCATTAGTTTGTGTGTGATATGAACTAATGAATTATATCTTAGTACCCTTATTATTCAACCAAGTCATCCAAAAATAACTTACAAATTTTATGTCCCTATATAGGGTAATAGTATTTGTAATGCCATGCAATCTCACAATATTCTTAAAAAATAATTCTAAAACTCTAGTGGCAACATTGTTTTTCTTACATGTAATGAAATGAACCATGTTAGAAAATATTTATACAATAATAAAAATTGAATCATTACCTCTCTGTTTGTTTGGTAATCCCAACACAAATCCATACTCAAATCTATCCGTGGTCCTCTTGGAAATGGTAATGGCATGTAAAGTCTAGTATTTTATGGATGTCCTTTAGCCACCTAACATATCCTGAACCTAGAAATATACCTTATCACATATCTATTCATCTTTGGACAAAAATATTTTTCTTCCACCAAAGCTATTGTCTTCATGTTACTAAAATGTCCATCTAAACTTCCACTATATAATTCTCTTATTATATTCTCTCAAAGAGACTCAATTGGAATACATAATTATTTACCTTTAAGAGATAGCCTTATTTTATAAGATACTCACCATGAATACTATATGTTCCACCTATTAATGGATTCCTACACTACTCAACTACCTTGCCAAATTATGGATTAGTATCATGTAATTCTTTGATATCTTGAGATACAACTACATCAATCACAATAATAGTTAATAATGCTAATTTCCTACTCAATGCATAAGATACCTAATTATATTTTTTTGATTTATGTTTCAACTTAAAAGTACACCCCTAAAAAAATACACCCACTTTTCATGTCTACTATTCAACTTCTTTTGTGTAGTCACATAATTTAAACCCTCATGATCTATAAATATTATAAACTCCTTAGGCACCAGGTAATGCCTCCAATGTCTTAATGCTTGTATAATTTCATAAAGATCAATATTATAAATAGAATACTTTATTCTTACCTCATTAAATTTTCACAAAAATATGTTATTGGCTTTCTTTCTTGACTCAACATAGCACCAATTCCCACAAATGAAGTATCATAGTCAACCTCAAACACTATGTTAAAATTTGGTAATGCTAAAATTGGTATTTTTATAATATTCTTCATTGAAAATTAAAATATTTCTATGTCTTCTCTATTCCATGCAAACTCTTTTCCTCTCATGCAATCTATTACTGTTGCTACATTACTACTAAATATTTTATAATTAAAAAAAATTCTAAACCATGAAAATTTCTTTCCTTTGTAATGCATTTTGGAATATTCCACTCAATGATTACCTTTATATTTTATTAATCCATTCTCACACCATCTAATGAAACTAAAAATCTAAAAATACCAAACGATTCTTCATATACATGTACTTATTGAAATTTACATACAATTTCTCTTTTGTTAACAAATCAAGTACCATTCTCAAATGTTGTAAGTGTTTTTCTTTAGTCTTATTGAATATCTAAATATCATCAAAATAAATAACCATAAACATACCAATATATTCTCATAACACTATATTCATGATCCTCATAAATCTGCTAGGTGCATTATATAAGCCATCCCTAGTCTTGAATGCAGTTTTTCACTCATCTCTTTCAAAAATTCAAATATGATTGTAACCACTCCTTAGATCAATCTTGGTTAAATATTTTCACCTTGAAATCACATCCATCATATCATATAAATGAGGTATATGAAATATATAATTGATTTTAATTATTAAGTAGTATAATATCCACACATATTCTCCATCCTCTACCTTTCTTTGGAGTTAACAATCTTGGTGTTACACATGGAATTATACTCTACCTTACTAGTTTATTTATTAACAAATAAATAACCTAATTATTTAATTATGTATATTCTATTGGAATCATCCTATAAGCAGCCTAATTAGGTAGAGCTAATCTTGGAGTCAAATCAATGTGATGTTGAATATCTCTCTTCAATGGTAAACCATCTGGTAACTCATCATGCATAATATATGCATATAATTTAAACACTCATGCTACTTCTATTGGTATTTTAACTATTATATTATCTTCATTATTTTCTACTAATATATAACAATAACCTACCACCATCATATCATGCATTATGTTTTTAGTACAGAGCATGCTTTCTACCTTCTCTTCCTCTTTAAGTGGAAAAAACTAATTTTTTACCACCTTTCAAAAAAGAGTACATGCTATTTTCTCCATCATGAATTAATTTCCTATAAAATTACCATGGTCTCTCCAATAATACATTGCATGCATCCATTGGATTAACATCACACCATATTTCATCATTATAAGTTTTTCCTCTAGATAACTTGACTACAAACCTTTTATCTACTATAACTTCATTATCTTTCTTAAACCATGAAATATGATAAGGATTATGATGATTTTCACATTATAAACATAGTTTCTCTATTAATTCTTTAGAAACCATATTTTCACAACTACCACCACCTATAATTAATTTGCATACCTTTCCACCAAATGTACATCTTATTTGAAAAATGTTTGATCTCAACCATGCATCACCACCTTATTTATTCAGTAATTATTCTTTCCTTAGAGTGATCATTTTTATTCTTATGATAATATTCTCTACAACATCTATTGGTGTAGTTTTAGTATTTTGGTTTTTTATCTTACCCTCAACTAGATTCACTCTTAGGTGATCCTCTTGCATCCTTTCTTAATCATGATAATGTGGAAATTAAAATGGCCTATGCCCTTCTTATCCACACCTATACAAACATAAGATCTATATTGATTTGAGAACCATCCTCTAACACCACCATAACCTTATCCTCTCTAAAACTCTCTTCCTCTTTGTTGGTATTAAAACCCTTGCTTATTCTCATCTTGCCATTTTACACCATGTGATGATTCACCTCTATTATTATTAGACCCACCTATAGTGGAATTAAACCCTCCCTTTCCCCTTATCTTAAGGGATCCACCTCTTCTTAGACCAAAAAGTGTTCTTCTAAAATTCTATCTATTTTGTTTTTCTTCTACCTTGAAAGCTAATTGATAAGCCTCCTCCATGAAAAGTATTATATGAATTCTTAATTCATCTTAAATAGAAAATTTCAAACCATTTACATACCTTAAAACCATTTTATCTTCTATTTCATTATGCTCCACTCATATGTAAATCTTATAAAACTCATCTATATACTCTTGTATGTTGTGATCCTTTTCCCTCAAAATTTGGATTTTTTTGTATAGGGTTTATGTATAATCCATAGAAAGAAATTTGTCCCTCATATTTTATCCATATTTCCCATGCATTAATAGTCTCTTTACCTTTTCACTATCTATATTTCTATAGGCGATCCCACAAAATCATTACATGACCTTTCAATTTCATACATACAAACTTTAACTTCTTGTCTTCCCTCATAGTCTTCCACTCGAAGAACTTATCCATGCTATTCACCTAATATATAAACTCCTCTATTTTTAAACTACCTATGTAATCTAAAAAATAAACATTGATTCCTTCATTTCATCCTTCTAAATATCAAACCTTCCTATCTTCTATTAATGGTGGTTGATATTGCTATTTTTGTTCTTTATAAATTTCTTCATCACGATCTGTGTCTTCCTCAATTGCATCACCACCTTATATTTTGTATGATTAGTGAAAATCTAAATTAATTATTCTACTTTCCTCAACACCTCTTATATGGTCTAATTCATCTATGCAATACCTCTTCATCCTCTCACCACTTCTTATTCATCAAAGATTTAACCTTTCTTTGTTACAAGATAATGAACAAAATTATTGTCATGATAAAAATTACAATAGGATAAGATAAAAAATAATAACTTAAAACTTATTTGTATTTAATGAATTAAAATAAATACAAAACATTCATACATAATACTCAACTTGAGATCAATGTTGACATGCAAAAATTTTTTTAAAAAAAAAACTAAAAAAATTATATTTTTAAAAGATTCTATTTATATCAAGTTTCATATGCAAGCATGTAGCTCGAAAAAACTCATAAAATAATGTAAACACTAAAATTAGTATATAATATGAATTTTAGTTAAAGTTCACATTCAGTCATAAAAATATGCAATTTCTAAATGTTAAAAAATCTTGAAAAATTATCAAACAATAATTTTAGACACTCAAATGGTTTTGTTTGGCTTTTGATTTTTTTTGAAAATGCCTCTAAATAGAAAGTGTAGCTTAGGGCAGCAACAAACTTTTTGAGATGGTCTTTTTGGCACGTGGAATAGCTCAAATAGAGCTATGGATTAAACATCATAGCCTCTGAAAGTTTGGCCTATTTTTTCTAAATCAGTGTGAATAAGCTATGCCAAATACCATGACTTAGTATTACATATTATATTTTATTTAATTCAATTTTTAAACTAAATCATCTAGTTTTAAATAACTAGAGTTTTCCTACTTGTATAACTAAGTTGGTTAGATTGATTTAGTAGGCTACCTTCTCCCTTATTGAACAGCCATATTGATTGGGTTGATTTAGAAATATATCTATATTTTACCACCTATACAAAAAATTGAATAGACCAACTTAGTAGGCTATGAAATTATTATATTTCAATCTATTCAACTAGGTTAACCAATCATCGGAAAGGTTTTCCAACTTTTATCTTTTCATATCTACCCAATGATGTCAAACAACTTGACCCAATAATTTTTTAGCCTATTAATTTTTGATATCTATTAAAAATTATTGAATTAGGTTGATCCTGTAGCTTTTCATTAGTTGTTTAACTTGGTTTCCTTTACCATCCCCTTATTGATTTTCTTATTTTTTAATTGACCATCATGAAATACATGTTTGATGAAGTTAATCAGTAAAATAAGACTAAAATGATCAGTTTTACTAACCCACATAAAACCTCTAGAACATTTTTACCCTATAATGTAGGAAATAATCTCAATTTTAGCAACATCCATGTTACTACTAGAACCATTAACTATGGGACTCCTCCATCTTCTACCCTTAATCCTCTTTTCGTATCTACAACAAAGGATGAGAGTGACCATGAATATATTAATGACATGATACTTTTCATCAATTAAGACACTTAAAAAATTATGTTAATGCACAAAAAATGATCTATGACTTCAAAATTAAGATACACAAATAAAATTCAAGAAACAAAGTGATAAGTAAAGAATTTGAATCAGTGGAGGAAAAACCCTTGTACATGAGTAAGGAAGGATTAAAACAACCCTATCTAAGGCTAAAATATTCATAAATATAGAAGAAGAGATGAGATAATATTAAAGTACAACAACCTATTAGATTTGACCAACATCTCTAATCAAACATTAACACATGAAATCCTAAGTAGCAAGTGAGAGCCAAAAGTTACACACACAAAATTATAATGCATAAATGATTTGAGTCCCCTATCGAATGTCTCACAAAGAAGAGGTAGAAAAAGGATTAAATGTGTAAATCCCACATTAAAAATGGTGGAGATCACATGATAAGTGGTGCTGGTCAAAATATTCCTATACATACAATATGTGGTCAAGGATGACTCAAACTTAGAATGTTACTCCTCCATGACATGTGTACACCTAAAAAAAAAAGTGAAGGTATTTTGAAAATATAAAAACCTACACTAACATCCCCAGTGAATCATAGCTTAGGTGGGTAGAATAATTAGGCCTCGATAATGAGGCCTGATCAGGTAGTCAAGTACAATTAACCTCCCATAAAGTAGATAAAAGGATACAACCCATATGAAAAATACCCTCCCCATAAAGAGATCAAAGATATATAATGCATGATCTAAATATGTCAGATGAAACTTAAGAATGCATCCACAAGTGAGAGTAATAGAGCATAAGAAGACAATAACTAAGAATAGCCCAGAGGATGATAATCAAATAGTCCATGCTCTATGTATAGCTTGTAAAATGACCAATGCTGATAATAGTATCCTCTCTATGAATACTGAAGAAGCTCCATCTACATCCAATAATTTGTCTTCCTTTTTCCAAAATAAGAACATCAATGGTGTATTGAAAGTCTATCCATCCCACAATGGAAGATGAAGGTAACAATGTAAATAAATATGAGTATGGTACAACATAAAAGTGTGGCATAGGTCTAAACATATCATGCAAAATAATTCAATGTAATACCACTAATGTGAACTTATCAAAATTTTGCATAGTCAAGAGTTGATCACCCTAGAATATTGAATGAGTTTGCTAAGTGCTTGATAGATCTATAACAAAGGTGTCCTCCCTATTCAATGAATTTTAATCCTCATGCATAGTAAGAGGACCAAATACTATATGCAATGAGCATGAAATTAAAGTATATGATATGAAGGACTGTAGAATGCCATGTAACTATGCAGTAGAATGATCGATGTTTGATGAGCCATAAATCAATATAAATATACCCTGTAATGTCTAAAATAGACCATATATAGGTGGATCAATAAATAACTCCTCAATATTTGGAAGGTGACAAAGAGATGATTCAGGCATGTCTAGATCAATATTGTAGTCATTTATTCCAGAAGAAGAGTCCTTAGTCTATAAAGTGTGAGTAGGCTCAAAAGATTCATCAAGTATAGGTGAGTTTGATGAATAAAAATGATATGGAACATTCATGTATAGAATTTCCATGTGAAATGGAGATCAAAACATAGTAACACCCAAATATTAATAAGATACTATATATGAATCACATGGATGCACAAACTAAATATCCATAGGAAGATGAGTAATACCACTAATGTGAACCTATCAACATTATGCATAGTCAAGAGTTGATCACCCTAGAATATTGAATGAGTTTGTTAAGTGCTTGATAGATCTATAACAAAGGTGTCCTCCCTATTCAATGAATTTTAATCCTCATGCATAGCAAGAGGACCAAATACTATATGCAATGAGGGTGAAATTAAAGTATATGATATGAAGGACTGTAGAATGCCCTGTAACTATGTAGTAGAATGATCGGTGTTTGAATGGTCCTAAATCAATATAAATATACCCTGTAATGTCTAAAATAGACCATATATAGGTGGATCAAGAAATAATTCCTCAATATTTGGAAGGTGACAAAGAGATGATTCAGGCATGTCTAGATCAATATTGTAGTCATTTATTCCAGAAGAAGAGTCCTTAGTCTATAAAGTGTGAGTAGGCTCAAAAGATTCATCCAGTATAGGTGAGTTTGATGAATAAAAATGATATGGAACATTCATGTATAGAATTTCCATGTGAAATGGAGATCAAAACATAGTAACACCCAAATGTTAATAAGATACTATATATGAATCACATGGATACACAAACTAAATATCCATAGGAAGATGAGTAATACCACTAATGTTAACCTATCAACATTATGCATAGTCAAGAGTTAATCACCCTAGAATATTGAATGAGTTTGTTAAGTGCTTGATAGATCTATAACAAAGGTGTCCTCCCTATTCAATGAATTTTAATCCTCATGCATAGTAAGAGGACCAAATACTATATGCAATGAGGGTGAAATTAAAGTATATGATATGAAGGACTGTAGAATGCCCTGTAACTATGTAGTAGAATGATCGGTGTTTGAATGGTCCTAAATCAATATAAGTATACCCTGTAATGTCTAAAATAGACCATATATAGGTGGATCAAGAAATAACTCCTCAATATTTGCAAGGTGACAAAGAGATGATTCAAGAATGTCTAGAACAATATTGTAGTCATTTATTCTAGAAGAAGAGTCCTTAGTCTATAAAGTGTGAGTAGGCTCAAAAAATTCATCAAGTATAGGTGAGTTCGATGAATAAAAATGATATGGAACATTCATGTATAGAATTTCCATGTGAAATGGAGATCAAAACATAATAACACCCAAATATTAATAAGATACTATATATGAATCACATGGATGCATAGACTCAATATCCATAGGAAGATGAGTCATCAAATCTCTCATAAGGTGTCCCCTGACTAAAAATAGAAGAGTCCTCTCAAGTATAAAACTGTGATGTCTCTGAATGAGGAACATCATGCACAAAAATGAAATTATACTATGCAATTGGATATCTAAGTCCTACTAGAATATCATACTATAGTGGTGGATTGCCATAAGGAAGATCACTATCCACCATGGATGTGTCATCCTAAGAAATAGAAGTAGGAGGAGAGAGTACAATAATATTTTAAAAGATAATAGGTAGCAGAGGAAGAGGTGTGATATAAATCTTAGTAGGATCTCTAAAAAGAGACTATAGAATTCTCTAATTAGTTTAGGGACTTGTTTTATGTTCCATATGGAAATGAAGATCCATGGAAAGATGTAAAAATAGAGTATTAATATCCTTATCATAAGTGTAAGCATACTTATTTTACTAACCTGAGTTAGAAGGGGAAAGAATATATCTTTATAGGAATTGAGTATCAGTATTAATTGTGAGTGAGTCTTCTATGTATGCATGCCAGGAAGAATATTTGGTCTATCGAAGAAGAAACAATAGTGTAAAATCAAATCTCCTCATTTGGAGAATCTAAAATCGAGTCATAATGACTAAGAAAAGACACAAATGAAGTACAAAATTGCATAAAAACCACTAAAAAGATGTTAAAATTTTGCATGCTCATTAATAAGATGTTAAACAAGGTCAAGAATGTGTCCAAGTGAGTAATGAGTGTATAAAATAATATAAATAATGCAACTCAGAATAGGGATGTTGGTCATAACCAAAAATACATCCACACATGAGAAATCAATGCATGATATACAATACAATAAATAATAGGACCCATAAAATAGGTAACTCATATAATGTGACACTTTTTAACTTTATTTCATTTATAAAACAAATTATACCATTTAAAATAAGACCAAAATCATGCAATTTTGAAAAAAGTCACTCAATTTTGAGTCATGAATTAAAACATAAAACAAATTACATTTACTATCCTTAATGGCCTATTTAATGAGTTTGTACTAAATGTTTAAATGTTCAAGTGTAAATGGAGTTAAAATCACCTTGTAGACATTATTCACAACTAAAACATTACCACAAACCTATTTAAGGAAACTAAATTAAAAATAACATCATACCCATACACCCCTAAGTGCACTTTACTAAAAAAACATTTTTAATGGTAAAAAGAAAAAACAAGGCTAGTTTAAATAGATTAAAACATGCCTGTTCGTTCTCTTTTAATTGCTTAAAGGGAAGATTTAGATTTTTGACTTAGAGTAACAAGCACACATCACTTTTATTCACTCACATGTGTAAATAAAGTAAACTACATCATTTTAATCAAAATTTTCAATACAACAAAAATGAATTAAAAATTTACAACACAAACCTAAATTAGACTTATCTTGTTTAATCTTTGTATGACACCACCATGTGAGGGAAGAGAGATATCATATAAGGAGTATAAACTTTTTGCCAAGAGAGGAAACTCTAGTTAGGTTTGATCAAACCAAATCTACTATGGGAGGTCATAGGTATATAAATAAGGGATGCCACAACCCATAAGTTAGTCAAAGGAACCTCTAATGGCCAAATTTCCATTGTATTTTGGATCTGTATATTGTTATATACTTAGTGCAAGCATAGATCAGGTGGAGGGATGTAGTAAAAGATGACCATAGGAAAGGATATGAGATTTATACAAGTCACATGGAAGACTAGCTAGTTGATAGAAGGTTGGTTTGGTCTATGTGTGAATGTGTAATAGTGGGGATCCACAAGAGTACATATAACATTAGAAATATAATACATACTTTTGAAGTATTTTTTATTAATAGATGTTGAGTCCATATCAAGTTTCCTTTGCCTAAAGCCATGGATTATAAATAAATTTTGAGAGAAGGTTGAGAGGCTCAAAACTAAGATGTATAATGCATGCAAGGAAGGAGTCCTCATGAGTTTTATTAGAGGCCAAATATCTTGCAACCATAAAATGATGTCAATAGGGTTCTAGTGGCTAGATCCTAGTGAGAAAACCTTACATTAAAGTTTGTTTATATCAAGTAAGTTATAATAAAGGTGAAAGACTATGTAGGAAGGAGAAGATGCCACCATGTATGAAAAATTTAGTACTAGGGTCTATTGTCTTCCCCAACCATAAAACTATAGAAATGTACAAAAAATTCAAGTGTAATAAAAATAGAAGAACTGCCTAGAAAACGTCCAAAAGAAGTAAATTTGAACAACAACCCCAAAATCTAAAGAAGATCCATTGGAAGAAACCAAGGATTCTAAATGATAGGAAACACTATTAGTGGATCTATGATGCCATGTTAAAATCATCCAAGATCTCTAATCAGCCATCAATGTAGAAAACCCTAGGTAGTAGGTGAGAGACAAAATTTACACACACAAAAGTATAATGTATAAATTATTTAATTCCCATGTTGAATAGATGAATAATCATAGGTATAAATAAGAGTGAATTTTTAATTCTAACATGACAAATTATGAAGGTCAAAATAAAAGTGGAGGTGGTCAAAATATTCCCATACCTATAATAGTTGGTCAAGGATGACTCCCACTAGAATGTAACTCCTCCATGACAAAGGTACACCTAGACACATTGATATAACAAATGTTAAGGTAAAACTAAAATGTAAAAATACTACACTAATATAACCTTAAATAGATAATAAATATATCTCATGTTGTATAATGAGAGAGGAGAGAGATATTAAATTAGAGATAATGACCCAAAAATACTTACTAGAGAAATTCATCATAGTCTTCACCAATATTTGTATTTTGAGCCTAATAATTTAATCTATATAAGGTGAGGAACAGATTTATGACAAGCGTAGAAGGATTTACATGTGGCATGGAACTCCAATATCAACTTCATAAATCTAGAATATGTCAATTATAAATTCCTAACATAAAAAATACATAACTAAATAAACTTAAGATTTAAAAATTAACCCAAACAAAGGATAATATCTAAGATTCCCGTTTATTATTTATTTTGGGGTTAAAAAATAGGATAAAACCTTAAATAAATAATGGATTCAACATTCCATAGTATTCCTCATTGATGATAAATTTCTTTGAGAGGAAATATGTTGATTACATTGATTTTAGGAAGAAAGAAGAAAATTAGTGTCACCAAAAAATACTATAAAGGTGAAGGTATGATCAGATAAAATCTCAAATAACCATTTTTATAAAATAATTCTAGTCTACATTTTAACAAAGACCAATAGAAATGAGATGTAAAAAATGATCCAATAAACATGCAAAACACAAAATCAAAAACCAATATTCATGTTAAGTACGAATGACATTAAAATGGGATCCAGATAAATTTAGGGTTATAAAAGTAGATATAAATATTAAATATAAAAATTCCTCAATAAAATGATTAATCTTACATATCAAAAATAAGTTAATCAAAAAATGAGAGTAGATCTAACAAATGCACATGTTATTGACAAATTAAAAGAAAATGTTTATGTAAAATAAAGGAAAAAAGAAATAAGAAGTCATAAAATTATCAAAAGTGAGACAAATAATATGTTTCAACATTCCTAAAAGATATCCTACATAATTGAAATGAATAATTAATAAAATAATGCACATCATGATCGATAAAAACCATAACTTTATGAATCCTAATTTATTTAACTTTATAGTGAGTGGTTTTCATGGTTTTCTAACACTAAAAAAATCCATGATTTTTTAACCATAAGATATATAAGGACGTAATTTTCAATATTTATTAATGCCATGTCTAGGCTTACCATATTTATCATAATGCTTATCATTTTTGACCAAATGATGAGCACAAGAAGAATGTTTAGCAAAATCATTGTGATTTAAGTTCCTTCATTAATTAGGACATTATGAATTCATTTTAACATTAGTTTTAAATTCATTAGATCCAAATAAAATTTAATTTTTTTAAATGAAATCATCTCATTAATGTCAGTTTCATCTTTGCCAAGTCCACTACTAATATAACCCATTGATTAACAATTTTTTAAATTAGGGTTATAAAATTATGGTTTGAATGAAATAAACTCTCTATGACTATAAAAACCACATTTTATATTGTCATTAGAGGAGAAAATGTTTTAAAAAATTAATATTATCATTATAAATGTCAGTCAAGGTACCGTAATCTACAATTTCTCATTAAATGAGGTTTGTAATGCATAAATAGTCATTTTATGAATTCCAATTTTATAATTACTATCATAAATTTAATTATATTTAAAATACATTTTTTTCTTAAGGTTTTTAAATCAAAGAACAATGTTAGCTTAAAATGCATAGATCAACAATAACAAGGGAATAAGCCTCAAGAAACAAGTTTAAACAAAAAATATATCAAATGTAGATTTAATTACTATCAAAAGGTCCAACTAATGTCAAACAAACATGAAATTTATATTTAAAAAATAAAACATATTAAATTTAAATAAATAAAATGATAAACTTTTGATTTGAAAATAACTTAAAAGATTTAATTGATTTTTTATTTTATTTTTATTGTTGAAATTTGAAACTGTTAATGCACACCCATAAACACTATGAAGACATTGTTAATTTATCATGTTTAAATAAAATAAGTAGCTACCATTTTTTCATGATTTTTCCATAAAAATGCTGAAAATATTTTACCAATTTGTTTATAGATTATAGACTAAATAAAATATATATATTGGAAACCCAAATATTCAATTGAAAAATATGAATCTTTTATCAAATGGGTTTATAGTGAAGAATCATCAAAAACCTATAGAATGAATACGCATAAGTATTTAAGCAAAAAAATAGTATTACTTATGCATTAATTCATCCATAAAATAAGAGAATGTATTCAAGGAAAGAAAAAAAAAATTACTAAGAGATACAGGAAAAATGTGAAAAAATAATATTATGTCCTTCTCTACCCATGAACCTTCACATTCCCCAAATTCAATGTGAAAACATAACCTACTTAGGAACTATGATATAAATAAATTACAAGGTTATTAAAATCAATTTTGAATAAATTAAATGGATGTATTAACCCATGCTGATAGAATGCAAGACATGAATTGATAAGAGGGAAAATTAAATCAATGGAATAAAAACACACCACAATTGAGAAGGAAGAGATACAACAATGTTTATTGAGATTACTATCTTAATGAATAGATGATAATATATGATATAATGATAGATAATATACCATAAATAAACAATGAATTATTTAAAGTTGTATAATGAGAGATGAGAGAGTGCTTTAACTAGAGATAATGAGCTAAAAAGAGTTACTATAATACATGATCATAGTCTTGCATAGCCTTATTAGTGTGTTTATTGTGTCACTAATCCCCATAATATAAGGGGGAAGTTTGTAATAAGGATGAAAAGAGTAACATGTGACATTAAATTTTAGGATTCCCTTCAAAAAGGACAAAAGAAGTGTGACAACTAAAAATATGTAATAAGTGATTTATAAATGCACAATTAAATAGACTTACAATTAATAAATCAACTAAAAATAAATATTAATATTTGATGATAATTCACACAACTTTGGTGTAATAATCAGAGTGAGAGAAAACTTTCTCACAACTCAGTGGAACACCAACTCACAAATCACATTGATATCCACATGTATTATATTCGTTTATTGATACATGAAAAGGTTATTGATCTCAAGTTTTAA
Organism: Torreya grandis; assembly: GCA_037957365.1. Classification (NCBI taxonomy): domain Eukaryota; kingdom Viridiplantae; phylum Streptophyta; class Pinopsida; order Cupressales; family Taxaceae; genus Torreya; species Torreya grandis. Next base: position 972,809 of record JARHVA010005268.1, on the reverse strand, counting down.
TGAAAATATTATTAAGCTACAAAAATATCCACAAAACCATTTATTTAGGATTAATTTGTTTAGTTGGGATGATGTTTGGGTGTAAAGGTGATGCATGAAATGTGTCAAAACTTCTAAAGGCCATAACTTTAAATTTGTATCTATATTTGAGTTCCTTTTTTAATGGCAAAATGATTATCTCAAAAAATTTAGTCAAACCATAACCCACCATATATATATATATATATATATATATATATATATATATATATGTATATATATATATATATATATGTATATATATATATATATATATATATATCTATATATACAAATATATAGATATATATACATATATATATATATACATATATATACATATATATATGTATGTATATATATATATATGTATATATGTGTGTATATATATATATATATATATATATATATGTATATATATGTATATATGTATATATATATATATATATGTATGTATATATATATATATGTATATATATATCTGTATATATATATATCTGTACAGATATATATATATATATATATATAATACATACATACATACATACATACATACATACATACATACATACATACATACATACATAGATATATATATATATATATATATATATATATATAATTTTTCATAGGCCATACATGACCATCAAAGGGTCTGAAAATGCATTTTGTTATTTTCTATTTTTAAAAATTGTATATTTTGTAACCAGACTCCATGATATTTAATAAAAATTCATATGATAGGTTTATTTTAGTGTTTATAATATTTTTAGATATTTATTTTAGTGTTTATAATATTTTTATATATTTTTAGAGCTGCACGCACTTGCATGCGAAGCTTATTAAAAATAGTAGGTCATATTTTTTAGTTTTTAGAGTGTCAAATTTTTCATTTCAAATACAATTCTAAGTTTAGGTTTATTTATAAATTTGTATGTAATTATCTTAATTATTTAATACAATACATATGCATTATTATTATAGAATAACTATGTCTATTGATTTCTTTGCCTTGATAGTATTTTGGTTCATTATTTTGTATTTGGTTCATTATTGATTTATTTATTTAGTAATATATAGAAGAATATGGAAACCAAAATATAATTTAATAGTGCACACCACCCAAAAACATATGGATAGCTAAAATTGCTAAATAGGATATTCAAAAATTTATTGATATACATAGTAAAAAAAAAGTCTAAGCAATGAGACATAGCTTTAACATAAAATGATTAAGCATATAATAGGTTAGTAAATAGATCAATAAGAAAATCAAAATTTCAGATTGTTTATTGGAGAAATACTATGAATGACTTATGAGGTATAATTATCAATTGTAATATAAGTTATTGATGATGCAAAAGTATTTTTAGAGCATATACAATAGTTACAAGAAGTATGAAGAAAATTTCATGAAAGTAATGAATAATATAAAGTAGTAACAGATGTCAGAATAAGGTCTAAGGTATCTAAATAAGGATATTTGGTAATGGTTTAATTGAGGAAAGAAATATTACTTAATGGCACATAAAAAAAATTGAGGTGCAAGAAAATTAGACCATGTAGAATTACAAAGAAAATCAATGAAAATGATTATGAGGTAAGTTCACCAAAAAAATTTAATATCTCTATAGTATTTAATGTTTTAAATTTATATTACTTCTATGGGGAAGATGGTGAAGAGAAAGAAGATGAAGAAGTATATTGGAAATAATAGTTACCAAGGAAGAAAAAATAAAAGGTATTGTAGGTTCTACATAAGAAGACAATAAACATAAGGCAAGGAATTTATAAAAATTATTTAATATCGTTGAAAGGATTAAAGTAGGAAGACAATACTTGGATTTCAAAATAAGAGCTGAATAAGAATCACAAAAAAAATGATTGTAGTACAATTAAAGCAACTCATAGGAGCTCAAGTCTTTTTAACCATAGAAGAATGATGTGAAAAATGAGTCCAAAATTCCAAAGGCCATAAATTTTGATCTATATTTTCATTTGAGTTGTTTCTCATGCAAAAACGATCATTTTTTTTTTTTTGCATAGCTATAACCTATCCTATCTAGTTATGGATATTTTTAATGTTTTTTGGAAACCATATGTAATCATATTAAGGTCTCAAAATGCATTTTATTATTTTTTTCATTATTTTTCTATTTTTATAACTAGATGTGAAATTTAGTTGAAATTAATTTAATAGGTTAATTTTTTTTTTTATAATATTGTTGAAGATTTTTATAGCTATCTATGCTTGCATTCAAAAATTAGTAAAAATAATAGTTACTAAAAATAGGAGGTTGAGTTTTTCTATTTTTTAGAGTTTTGAATTTTGAATGTCAACTCCAATTAGAATTTTAGGTTTATTTATGAATGTATTTGTAATTATTTTAATTATTCACTATGATCAATATAAATTATTGTTTTATAAGGACTATGCCTATTTATTTCTTCACTTTGATAGTACTTTGGTTCATTAAAAGGAAGGTGTCATCAAGGCAAGATAGTTCAATGATGCCTTTATCTTTCTATTTATTGAAATATATCTTAATGGATATTTTAGTTTATTCGACTACTCATACACTTTTGTATGGTTTTAAGATGCACTTATAATATTTATTTTTAATTAGTGGATAAGAATCAATGAGTACATATTTATTCACAAACACTTATTAGAGAATGTTATAAATTAAATAAAGACATAATTATGTTTTTTTGATAATATATTTTTCTTATTACATTTTTAACTACTCATAAAATCTTTAATCCTAACCTTATACTCCTCTCCTATCCA
>JARHVA010005268.1:907500-967500 GCA_037957365.1 Torreya grandis | reverse complement strand
CTCCTTTTAAGATGGTACGTATTTGAAATATACACTTAAATGATCTCTTTTACACATAATCCTCAATATCCTTTAAGTTACTAATATATTTTTAATAAAAACATATAAAATAAGAATTTGAATATTATTTATATAAATAAATTATACATTTAATATCAATATAATAATATGATGCAGAAAAACTAAGCCAACTTATGAAGGCCATAGCTTTTGACTCGTAACTGCATTTGAACTCTTCCACACACCAAAATGATCATATCAAAAAGGTTTTTGCTTCCCCAGGTGGTTATAATATACTAATTATGTTTTTTATATTTTTGGAGGCCGTATAGGATCATTTGAGGGTCCAAAATTGTGATTTATTGATTTTTTGAGGTTTTTTTTTTAATTTTTAGAAAATGTATATTTTTAGAACCAGATGTAAAATTTTGTTAAATTTCATCCCATAATCTAATTATAGATTTTATGATATTTTGGGATATATTTGGGCTATTTCAGGTGTTTTTTAAAATAGTAATTTTTTTAGATTTTAGTTTCTTTTTCAAATTTTACATGTAAACTATAATTTCTGAGTTGAGGCTTATTCAAGCATGGTTTGGGTTTGTAATTATTTAAAGAAATTGATAATAATTAATTTATAATTATTGTTTCAAGAGCTTAGCCTATTGAAAATTTTCTTCTTCTTGTTACTTTTTAGGTTCATTATCTGGTATCAGAGCATGCTTTTTATCTTCTCTTCCTCTTTAAGAGGTAACAAAACTACCTTTGTACCACCTTTCCAAAAAGTGTATGTGTTCTTTGCTCCATCATGAACTACTTTCATACAAAATTTCCATGGTCATCCCAATAACACATGACATGCATCCATCGGAATAACATCACACCATATTTCATCATTATAAATCTTTCTTATAGAAAACCTAATTAAGCACCATTTATCTATTGTAACATCATTCCCTTTCTTAAACCATGAAATCCAATAAGGGTTAGGATTTTTTTCAAATTGTAGATTTACTTTCTCAATTATTTCTTTAGAAAATATATTTTCACAACTACCACCATCTATAATTACATTACATACCTTTCCGCTTGAATTACATCATGTTATAAAAATATTTGATCATAACCATGCCTCACCACCTTACTTATTATACACTTGATCCTTCATTGGATTGATCATGGTTATTCTCATCATGATATTCTCTCCAATGTCAGATGATGCAAATTCAGTACTCTGCTCTTCTTTTTCAGCCTTAACTATATTTACTCTTGGGTGTTTTTTTGACTCCTTTCTTGATCTTGATAGTTTGGATACTCAAATGGTATGTTCCCTTCTTCTCAACACCTATAAAAAACATAAAATCTACATTGATTTGGAAACCATCCTTTAGCACCACGTAACCTCCTCTTCTCTGAAATCCTCTTCCTTTTTGTTGGTATTGAAGCCCTTGCCTATTATTATCTTGTCTTTCTAAACCATGTGACTATTCACCTTTATTAGCATGAAAGCCACCTATGGTGGTATTAAACCCACCTCATCCCCTTATTGGAGGGGATATACCTCTCCTTGGACCATTAAATTTCCTTATGATATTTTGTCTATTATATTTTTCTTCTACCTTCAAAGATAATTGATAAGCCTCCTCCATGTTAAGTATTCTATGCATACATAATTAATCTTGAATAGAAAATTCCAAACCATTTACATACCTTTCAACCATTTTCTCTTCTATTTCATCATGCTCCACTCACATAAAAATCTTGTAAAATTCATTAGTATACTCTTGTATATTGTGATTCTTTTGCCTTAACTACTAAATTATTTTGTATAGGGTTTATTAATAATCCACAGGAAGAAATTTATCCCTCATTTTTTTCCATGTATTAATCTTCTCTTTACCTTTCCTTCATCTCTCCTTTTGTAGGTGATCCCACCAGATCATTGCATGAACTTTCAATTTTGTGCATAAAAAATTTGCCTTCTTGTCTTCTCTTATGGTCTTCCACTTAAAGAATTTCTCCATGTTATTCATCCAATCTATCAAATCCTCTAGTTTTAAACTACCTACATAATCTATAACATCAACCTTGATTTATTCATTACTTCCTTATAAATCCTTAACCATCCTCTTTTCAATTGATAGTGGTTGATCTTATTGTTCTTCTTGCTGAACTTCTTTATTATGATATGTATCTTCCTCATCACCACCTTCTCTTCTCTATTTATTGGTGATAACCTTTGTTAATTGTTGAAATTTCCTCTACATTTATTTTATATTTTGATTCATTTGGGCCATACCTCCTCTTCCTCTCACCATTCTTATCTCCTCATAGATTTGAACTTGCTCTAATACCAGACAATGAACCCAAAAACTAACAAGAACAAGAAAATTACCAATAGACCAAGCTCTTGAAATAATACTCAAAAATTTATTATTATTGATTACTTTAAATAATTATAAACCTAAATCATGATTAAATAAGCCTCATCTAAAAAATTAGAGTTTACATGCAAAATTCAAAAAAAAACTAAAATCTAAAAAAATTTCTATTTTTAAAAACACCCAAAATAGCTCAAAAATCTCTAAAAATATCATAAACACTATAATTAGACTATGGGATGAAATTAAATTAAATTTTACTTCTATTTATAAAAATATATACTTTTTAAAAATAGAAAAAACTTGAATAAATCATTAAATCACAATTTTGGACCCTCAGATGATCTCATATGACTTTTGAAAAAAACAAAATCCTAGGTAGGCCATTAGATTCACCTAGGGCAATAAAATACTTTTTGATATGGTCTTTTTTTTGTGTGGAAGAGTTTAAAAAGAGATACGGATCAAACATTATGGCCTCCAAAAGTTGGCCATTTTTTTTGCATTAGTTGTAATGTCCCCTTCTTAGCATGATCTTGTTTTATGATGATTAGCCTATTATGCGACCTTCATAGGCTGATAGGATGGATAGAGGGTATTGGTGGAACTTGGCTTGGCTTTGACTAATAAAAGTTTTCCAGTTGGCTTTCGTTCAGGCTCTTTTCGACATGTATTGAGGGAGATATTAATATTTGATTGATTTAATTAAATATTAGTTATTTGGCCTATTTTTATTATGAAACCCTAATTCTTATTTATGAAACCCTAATTAGGGCAAGTGCACCTTTTAGAGGATATAAGGGTTTCCCATTGAAGGGAGTGCAATATTATTGATTATTGATTATTCATGTTGAAGAAAATTTTGCTAAGGTTTTTTTGAGAAGACTGAGCCAAGGCTTTCTAGTATTCTTCTGCATTGGAGAACGTACACTCTTTAGTGTGTGTAATTCAGATGTTGTGAGATATCAGCTGATCTATTGCCAATTTGAGAGATAACTTCACAAAAAGGTTATTACAGAGGTTCACAGGTATTTATTTCATTAGGTTTTGTTTGGGAAATTATCCAAATAAATATTTTTCATATTAGCACCATATTTCTTCAGATTAGGGGTCCAGCATATAGGCTACACTATATTCTATTTGCTTCTGTATGGAATCCCTATAAATCTGTACAAATCTATACGCATCTATAGCAAGCCGTAGAGAGCCAATAATGAGTGCATAAACTGACATCGATAGCATAGAGATCAACATCGACTGACCCAAGAACTGATGATGATAGATAAATTGATGATGGCAGAGTAGACCGACCGACAGAGAACGATGTCAGCAGTATATCGACTGATGACGGTAGTATAACTGACATCGGTGACTATGTTTTGACACAAAAACCTATGCCATACCAGATATAGAGTTATTTTTAGATTTGTAGAAAGACCAAGTTTTTAAGACAATATTTTATATTATTTTATATGCATGACAGAGATTTTTATTGTAATCATCCAAAGTGAATAAGAAGATCAGAGTTTAGTCAATTGAAATAGTACAATGTTATTTATTTGTTTATTTGAATTCTTGCAAAATTGCATCTTTATTCATGCAAAAACATCAAAAAAATCAAAATACACAAAAAACAATTTAAAACATTCAGTTTCAAAGATCAAGGAAACAAGGGTTTCTATAGTGGTATCAGAGCTAAATCCTACCATCTTGAGGGTTTAGAGATCTTATGCAATCACAAGAGTTGGGACCACATAGGTATTACACACATAATAGAGCCTTGTTAAAAGGCAAACTAGTTTTAGAACACCAGCCAACCATCATGTGTGATAGGCGTGAGGGTAGCCTACCCAGGGGCCATAGGCATAATGATGATCAGGACACCAGAGAATTCTTTCGTGTTATGGTTACAAGCCAGTAGTAGATGATGCAGGCACTACAGGCACTTAATACCATGGTAGAGAGGATGAAGCCACCTATTAGATATAATGGAGAATAAGGAGATAACAGGAGTGCTACTATAAATCAGAGACCACCGCTGACCCATTCCAAAATAGCTGATAGACCTACACATCCTACGTTTGTTCAGGAGGAACCAGAGGCTCTAGTAGAGGAAGCACCAAGAGATTCCCTATTTACATATGCTCTCATGGCTGCAAATTATGAGTGGGACTTATTAGCTCCTCAGGTTTAGGAGAGGATGTCCTTTGATCATTTTGTTAATTAGAGGAGAGACCACTACAGATTATTTAGACAGAATAAGAGGCCTAGAAGTCAACTCAGTGAGCTGAAGAAGGCTACTGGAAAGCTTTCTTTGACTACTTTTGATGGTAGTGGCAAGATGACAACTCAAGCTTGGGTTCATAAGCTTGATACATTCTTGGCATTGAGGCCAATGATAGAGTTAGTGCCATCAAATACACCACTTTGCACTTGGAGGGAGTAGCACATGATTGGTGGGACCATGGTATGATAACACTTCAGCATAACCAGGTGATGGAGTACCAAGACTTCATGGATAGGTTGGTTAAGAGGTTTGACAAGAAAGATCTTGAGGTTTACTTTTGAGATCTAGCACAGTTGAAAAAGACAAGTAATTTGGAGTCCTTCATTGGTGATTTCCAGTGATTGGTAGTCATGGTGCCAAACATTTCAGAGCATAGATTGGTAGCTCTCTTCATCGAGGGCCTATCCAAACCATTGAGAGGTTAGATTAAAGACTTTGATCCTCCTTCGTTATAGATAGCAATGAAGAAGGTGCGTAGTATGGAGATGGAAGCCCCATCTAGTAAATCTAACTCAAGAGGTACATCTTCATCCAGGGACAATAAGGGCTTCAATAGTAATAGAGAGAGACCATATTTTAACATAGATAAATCAGGTCTTAAGAATGATTCAAATGCCAATCCAATAGCACCAACTTTGGATCAAGAGGCTCTTAGTGATCTATGGAGGAAGAAGTTTTGCTTCTACTGCAAAGGTCCCTATGATGCCAATCACGATTATCCTTTGAGGCCTAAGGGTAAGGCAAATCGAGTGATGTGGGCTTATTATGAGGATTTAGAATCAGAAGATTTTGAATAGCAGGAGAATTCTAAGGAGTCAGAGGTAGAGGCTTTAGAGCCTAAGGCAGAGGTAGATTTAGAGTTTCAGATATAGGAGGCATGACTATCTAGCATTCAGCCAGATGGTTCATTCAGACTCTATGGAGTTTTAGCAGGACAGAGGGTCATAACCCTTCTTGACATAGGAGCCACACATAATTTTATAGATGCTAGAGTTGTGGAGAAGCATGGACTCACTACCAAGGATTTTGAGGGCATTAGAGTTAAGGTGGCCGACAGTTACACTCTTAGGTGTGAGCAGATGATTAGAGACCTCCCATTACGCTTGAACAACTATGAGTTCAAGGCTGATTATTATGTGGTGAACATGGGGGATATAGACTTAGGCTTGGGCATGAAGTGGATTCATTCACTTGAGGAAGTCACTCTTCGTCTCAAGGACATGGAGGTCCATTTTGATGTTGATGGGAAGACACATATTCTTAACGCAATATGGGGCAGCAACATCAAAAATATGTTTTTTCATCAGATGGAGAGGTTCATATGACACGATATGGTAGAGTGGGCTGCCAAGTGCACATTGGCACCAATATAGGAGAGACATGTGGACAAGCTTTGTCTTGAGGTAAGTTCAGTTCAGAAGTTAGCACATGTGACATGACTCAGCTTTCTTTTACAGTCAAGTCACATGTTGATGATGATATGAGTATGTCTAGCATTCACACTCTAGATTCAGAGATTATAGTGGGTATAGGAGATAGGTGCATGAAATTAGTTGGTATGGTTCACATTATTTAGGTGAGGAGTTTACATGAGTTACTAGTTGATTTTCGTTCATGAATTGGATGTTGGGATCCTTATCTTAGTACTTGGGATGATTTGACACCATGGGATGAGAGTTATGATACACATGGCATGGTGATAGGAAATGGGGTTGATAGTTTGTCGGTGCATGACTTAGAGCAGGAGTTGATGGCAAGAAAATTTGGTTTGTGTTGTTTCTATCTAACATGTGATGTCTCTTCATTATCAAGGATGTCAGTTGTTTGGGGGTTGACTACAGTGTCTTAGTTGCTGATTTTTGTATTGTTGATGCTGATGACTTCTTCACAGGGGTTGATTGGTGACATGAGGGACATTACACAACCTTTTCCTTGGGATCCAGGTGGAGTGATGTTAACTTTGTTGTTGAGATTGCTTTGGGACAAGTAATTTTATGGAGGGTGAATATTAATATCCCCTTTTTAGCGTGATCTTGTTTTATGATGATTAGCCTATTATGCGACCTTCGTAGGCTGATAGGATAGATAGAGGGTCTTGGTGGAACTTGGCTTGGCTTCGACTAGCAAAATTTTTCCAGTTGGCTTTCGTTCAGGCTCTTTTAGACATGTATTAAGGGAGATATTAATATTTGATTGATTTAATTAAACATTAATTATTTGGCCTATTTTTTATTATGAAACCCTAATTCTTAATTATGAAACCCTAATTAGGGCAAGTCCATCTTTTAGAGGATATAAGGGTTTCCCATTGAAGGGAGTGCAATATTATTGATTATTGATTATTCATGTTGAAGAAAATTTTGCTAAGATTTTTCTGAGAAGACTAAGCCAAGGGTTTCCAGTATTCTTCTACATTGGAGAACGTATACTCTTCAATGTGTGCAATTTAGAGGTTGTGAGATATCAACTGATCTATTGCCAATTTGAGAGATAACTTCACACAAAAGTTATTACGGAGGTTCATAGGTATTTATTTCATTAGGTTTTGTTTGGGAAATTATCCAAATAAAGATTTTTCATATTAGCACCATATTTCTTCAGATCAGGGGTCCAGCATACAGGCTGCACTATATTTTATTTGCTTTTGTACGAAATCCATATAGATCCGTGCAAATCTGTACGCATCTGTAGCAAGCCATAGAGAGCTAGTAAGAAGTGCAGAGACCGACATCGGTAGCATAGAGACCGACATCAGCCAACTCAGGAACTGATGATGGCAGAGTAGACTGATCGATAGAGAATGATGTTGGCAGTATATCGACTGATGGCGGTAGTATAATTGACGTCAGTGACTGTGTTTTGACACAAAAACCTATGGAATACTAGATATAGAGTTATTTTTTGATTTGTAGAAATACCAAGTTTTTAAGACAATATTTTATATTATTTTATATGCATGACAGAGATTTTTATTGTAATCATCTAAAGTGAATAAGAAGATCAGAGTTTAGTCAGTTGAGATAGCATACTGTTATTTATTTGTTTATTTAAATTCTCAAAAATTGCGTCTTTATTCATGCAAAAACATCAAAAAAATCAAAATACACAAAAAAAAAAATTCAAAACATTCAGTTTTAGAGATCAGGGAAACAGGGGTTTCTACATTAGTATAATCAGGGCAACTCGCAGGAGCTAAATTATTTTCAACTAGAGGAGAATGATGTAGAAAAAATAGGCCAACTTTTAGAGGTCATAATTTTGACTCATATCTCTATTTTATCTCATCCACATGCCAAAATGACTGTATCAAAAAGTTTGTTACTACCCTAGGTAGTTCTTAAAATAGACCAATTTTTTAAGGCAATAACTTTTGACCCATAGTTTTTTTAGATTTTTTTTGTTGAATTTTGCATGTAAACTCTAATTTTTGAGTTAACAGTTATTTAATTATGGTTTGGGTTTGTAATTATTTTAATAAATCAACAATAATTAATTTTTTAGTATTTTTTCAAGAGCTTGGCCTATTGGTAATTTTTTATACTAAAAGATTTATGCAAGATATGAAGGTAGTAGGTTGTTATTAAACACTAGTAGTGAAAAATTAAGAAATAAAAATGGTGCCAATAATAATAGAAGAAACAAGAGTGTTGAAATAATATGCATATGGCATGCCTGATGAGTTACCATATAGTTTACCATCAAAGAGATATTTCTAGCATCACATTGATTTTATTCTAGGATCAGTTCTACCCAATCAAATAGATTATAGGATGAGTCTAATAAAATATGAAAAATTAAATAAATATGGTACTAAATTATTAAGGAATAAAGTGATAAGGGAGAGTATGATTCCATGTGCAACACCAACATTTCTAACTCCAAATAAATATGGAGGATGCATAATGTGTGTAGATAGTATAATAATTAATAAAATTATAATAAAGTTTAGGTTTTCTATACCTCGTTTAGATGATATGATGGATGTTCTTGTAGGAGAAAAATATTTTACCAAGATTGATCTAAGGAGTGGTTATTATCATATTCTAATTCATGAACGAGATGAGTGGAAAATCACATTCAAGACTAGGGATGGCTTACATGAGTGGATGGTGATGCCATTCAGATTATCTATTGCATTTAGCACATTTCTGAGGGTGATGAATATAGTGCTACAAAAATACCTTGGCAAGTTTATGGTTATTTATTTTGATGATATTTTTATATTCAATAAGACCAAATAAAAACACTTAAAACATTTGAGAATGGTAATGGACTTGTTAAGGAAGGAGAAGTTGTATGCAAATGTGAAGAAGTGCAAGTTTAGACAGAATAATTTGGTATTTTTAGGATTTGTAGTTTTAGTAGATGGTGTGAAAATGAATGAAGAAAAGATAAAATCAATTATTTAGTGTCCTATTCCAAGAAGCATTACAGAGGTAAGAAGATTCCATGGTTTAGAAATTATATAGAAAACAACTATTAAAAGTTTTATTAGTATTGTGGCACCAATAATAGATTGCATGAGAGGGAAAGAATTTGTGTGGACTAGTGAAGCCATATACTGTTTTGAAATTTTGAATAAAATTACAAAAAGACTAATTTTAGCATTAAATTTTTTTAACAAAGTATTTGAGGTTGATTTTTATGCTTCATTTATGGGAATTGGTGCTATGCTAAGTCAAGAAGGAAAGCCAATAATGTATTTTAATGAAAAATTTAATGACGTAAGAATGAAGTATTCTAGTAACGATGTTGAACTTTATGCAATTGTAAAATCACTAAGACATTGGAGGGAGTATCTGGTGTCTAAAGAGTTTATACTATTTACAAATCATGAGGCTTTGATGTAAATATACAAAAGAAGTTGAATAGTAGGCATACAAAGTGGCTTTTTTTCTTGTAGGGATATAATTTTGTGTTGAAGCATAAATAAAAAAAAATAGAATCAGGTAGTTGAAGCATTGAGTAGGAAGGTAGTGTTATTAACTACTATGGAGAGTGAAGTAGTTAGATTTGAAGCTATTAAATAATTATGTGATATTGATCCATATTTTAGCAAGGTAGTTGATTAGTGAAATAATCCATTAACAGGTCGGACAAATGTTATTCATGATGAGTATCTTATGCAAGAAGGTTATCTCTTCAAAGGGAAAGAATTATGCATTCTAGTTGGCTCTCTATGAGACAATATAAAAAGAGAATTGCATAGTGGTGGTTTGACTGGACATTTTAGTAAGAAGAAGATAATATATTTCGTGTAGGAAAATTATTTTTGATGAAAGTTTAAGAGAGATGTGGCAAGGTATGTTCCAAAGTGCAAAATATGTTAGGTGGTTAAAAGACATGCGATAAATATTGGACTTTATGTGCCATTACCAGTTCCAAGAGGGGCATGGAAAAATTTGAGTATGGATTTTGTGATGGGATTGCAAAATACACAAAGAGGTAATGATTCAATTTTTGTTATTGTAGATATATTTTATAAAATGGTTCATTTCATTGCATATCAAAAAGCTAATGATGATACTAGAGTTGTAGAATTATTTTTTTATAATTTTTTTGAGATTACGTGGTGTTCTAGAAACTATTACTTTAGATAGAGACACAAAATCTCAAAGTAATTTTTGGATGACTTTATGAAAGAAGATGGGTACTAAAATATAATTCAGTAGTGCATATCACCCACAAACAAATGGACATAAAGAAGTTGTGAATAAAAGCCTGGGAAATTTATTGAGATGCATAGTGGGAGAGAAGCAAAAGTGATGGGACTTAGCTTTACAAAAAATCTAAGTTTGCATATAATATTTTAGTCAATAGATCAATAGGAAAATCACCCGTTTATATTATTTATGAGAGAAATCCTATGGGTATTTTAGATTTGGTATAATTACCAATTGTGAATCGAATTAATGATGATGTAGAAGCATTTGTAGAGCATATTTAAAAGTTGTAAGAAGGAGTAAGAAGAAAGATAAATGAAAGTAATGATAAATATAATTTAGTAGTAGATGCCAAAAGATGATCCAAGGTATTTGAAGAAGGAGAGTTGGTAATGGTTTACTTGAGGAAAGAGAGATTTCTAAAAGGCACATATAATAAGTTAAAGTACATAAAAATTAGACCATGAAAAATTATGAAGAAAATCAATGATAATGCTTATGACGTATGTTGACCACAAAATTTGGATATATCTCTAGTATTTAATGTTTTATATTTGTATAAATTCCAAGAAGAAGATGGTGAAGATGAAGAAGTAAATTGGGAGCAATAGGTTCCAAAGAAGGAAGAAAAAATAGTCCAAGTTTTGGATATGAAGAAAATAAGCGCAAGGCAAGGGTATTATAATAGGTATTTGGTGCAGTGATAAGGATTGCAACAAGAATTTGAAATTTTGATTAAATAATAAGCACTAAATAAGATTGATAAATACAAATGGTAGTAGTATAATCAGGATAAATCATAAGAGCAAAGTTGTTTTCAACTAGAGCATAATGGTGCAAAAAAAATAGGCCAACTTTTAGAGGCCATAAATTTTAACCCATAGCTAAATTTGAGATCTTTATCATTCAAAAAAGGATCATATAGTTTTCTTTTCTTCCCTAGGTGCTTATCCAAATAGGCCACCTTTAGGAGGTCATAACTTGTGATCCATAGTTTTTTTAGATTTTATTTTTTATTTTAAATTTTGCATGTAAACTCTAATTTCTAAGTTAAGTATTATTTGAGAATGTTTTGGGTTTGTAATTATTTTAAGAAATCAATAATAATAAATTTCTAAATATTATTTCAAGAGCTTGGACTATTGGTAATTTTCTATACTAAAGAATTTATCTATGATATGAAGGTAGAAGGTTGTTGTTATGCACTAGTAGCATACAATGAAGAAACATAAATGGTGCCAATACCAATAAATGTTGTAAGAGTATTAAAATAATATCTAGATATTATGGATAATGAATTACTAGATGGTTTACCACGAAAGAGATATATTAAGCATCACATTGATTTGATTCCAGTATCAGATCTACCCAATAAGGCAACTTATCGGATGAGTCCAATAGAACATGCAAAATTAAATGAAAATGTTAATGAATTGATAAGGAAGAAAGTGATAATGGAGAGTATGAGTTTTTTTGAAATAGTATCATTGCTAACTCAAAAAAAAGATGGAGGATGGATAATGTGTGTGGATAGTAGATAAATTAATAAAATTACAATAAATTATAGGTTTTTTATACCTTGTTAGATGATATGGTGGACGTGATTTTAGGAGATAAATATTGTACCAAGATTGACCCAAGTAGTGGCTATTATAAGATTTGAATTTGTTAAGGAGCTAAGTGTAAACTGCATTCAGGACTAGGGATGGCTTATATGAGTGGATGGTGATGTCATTAAAATTATCTAATGTGCCTAGCACATTTATGAGGGTGATGAATAGTGATATGAGAATATATTAGTAAGTTTGCATTTTTTTATTTAAATGATATTTTTATATTCAGTAAGACTAAAGAGTAACACTTACAACATTTGAAAATGGTAATGGACTTGTTAAGAGAAGAGAAGTTGTTTGCAAATTTGAAGAAGTGTAGGTTTGTACAGAATAGTTTCATATTTTTGGGATTTGTATTTTCAATAGATGGTGTGAAAATGGATGAAGAAAAGATAAAATAAATTTTTGAGTGGCCTATTTCAAGAAGCATTATAGAGATATGAAGTTTCCATGGTTTAGTAACTTTTTACAAAAAAATTATTAAAAATTTTAATAGTATTGTGGTACCAATAACAGATTGCATGCGAGGGAAAGAATTTGTGTGGACTAGAGAAACCACATTTTTTTTTTTAAATTTGAAGAAGAAGATTACAAGAAAACCAATTTTAACATTATAATATTTTAACAAAGTATTTAAGGTTGATTTTGATGCTTCATTTTTAAGAGTTGGTGCTACACTAAGTCAAGAAGAAAAACCAATAGTGTATTTTAGTGAGAAATTAAATGAGGTAAGAAAAAAAATATTGTACTTATGATATTGAACTTTATGAAATTGTACAAGCATTAAGACATTGGAAGCATTACCTGTTGTCTAAAAAGTTTATACTATTTACAAATCGTGAGGCTTTGAAGTATGTAAATATAAAAAATAAGTTGAATAAAAGCCATATAAAGTGGATTTATTTCTTGCAGGGATACACTTTTTTGTTGAAACATAAATCAAGAGAATAGAATTAGGTAGCTAATGCATTGAGTAGGAGGGTAGCATTATTAACTACTATGGTGAGTGAATTAGTTGGATTTGAATCTATTAAACAATTATATGATACTGATCCATATTTTAGCAAGGTAGTTGAGTAGTGTAATAATGCATTAACAGGTGGGAAAAATTTTATTCGTGATGAGTATCTTATGTAAGAAGGTTATCTCTTCAAAGGGAAATAACTATGCATTCCAGGTGGGACTTTATGAGACAATATATTAAGTGAATTGCATATTGGTGGTTTGATTGGACATTGTGGTAAGATGAAGACAATAGCTTTTGTGAAGCAAAATTATTTTTTGCCAAAGATGAAGAGAGATGTGCCAAGGTATGTTTGAAAGTACATAATATGTCATGTGGCTAGAGGACATGCATAAAATACTAGACTTTGCATTCCATTACCAGTTCTAAGAGGGCCATGGATAGATTTGAGTATGGATTTTGGGTTGGGATTGCCAAATACACAAAGATATAACAATTCAATTTTTCTTGTTGTAGATAAATTTTCTAAAATATTTCGTTTCATTACATGTAAGAAAATTAATGATACCATAGAGTTGAAGAATTAGTTTTTATAGGTTTTATGAGATTGCATGGTGTTATAAAAATTATTACTTCAAAATTTCTATGTTATTTTTGTAAGACTTTGTGGAAGAAGATTGGTACTAAGCTACAATTCAATAGTGCATATCACTGACAAACAAATGGATAGATAGAAGTTTTGAATAGGATCTTGGAAAATTTATTGAGATGTATAGTGGGAGAGAAGCCAAAGAAATGAGACATAACTTTACCACAAGCTAAGTTTGCATATAAAAATTTAGTGAATAGATCAATAGGAATGTCACCTTTTCGAATTGTTTATGGGAGAAATCCTATGGGATTTTTATATTTGGTATAATTAGCAATTATAGATAGAATTAGTGATGATACAAAAGCATTTGTAGACCTTATGTAATATTTGTGAGTAAGAAGAAAGTTACAAGAAAGTAATGATGACTATAAAGCAATAATAGATGTCAGAGGGAAATCCAAGGTATTTTAATAAAGAGATTTGGTAATGGTTTACATGAGGAAAGAGAGATTTTACAAAGGCATATAAAATAAGTTAAATTTCAAAAAAATTGGACCACGCAGAATTGTGAAGAAAATTAATGTATTACCTATGAGGAAAGTTTACCACAAATTTTTGATATATCTCTAGTATTTCATATTTCATATTTATATGTATTCCAAGGAGAGGATGGTGAAGATGATGAAGATGAAGAAGTAAATTGGGAGCAATATGTTCCAAAGAAGAAGAAAGAAAAAATAGTATAGGTTTTTTATATGAAGATGATAAGCATAGGGTAAGGGAATTATAACAGGTATTTGGTGTTGTGGTAAGGATTGTAGTAAGAAGATGATAGTTGGATTATAAAATGGGAGCTAAAGAAGATTGACAAACACAAATGATAGGAGTATAATCAAGACAACTTTTAGGAGTTGAGTTATTTTCAACTAGAGGAGAATGATGCAAAAAAAATAAGCCATCTTTTGGAGGCCATAAATTTTGACCTATAGCTACATTTTATCTCTTCCATGTGACAAAATTACTATATCAGAAAGGTTTTTTCTTCCCTATGTGATTCTAAAAATAGGCCAACTTTCAGAGGACGCAACTTTTGACCCATTGTTATATTTTGAATTTTGCATGTAAACTCTAATTTATGAGTTGGGACTTATTTAAGCATGGTTTTAGTTTGTAATTACTTAAATTAATTAATTAGAATTAATTTCTAAGTATTGTTTCAATAGCTTGGCTTATATGTAATTTTTTTTTACTAATGAATTTTTCCAAAATATGAAGGTAGTAGGTTGTTATTGTACACTAGTAGTAAAGAATGAAGATATATGAAAGGTGCCAATACCAATAGAAGTTGTAAGAGTATTGAAATATCATGTAGATGTTATGCCTAGTGAGTTACCAGATAGTTTACCATTAAAGAGAGATATTCAACATCACATTGATTTGATTCCAAGATCAGCTTTACCCAATAAATAGCTTATAAGATGAGTCCAATAGAACATGTAAAACTAAATAAACATGTTACTAAATTTATTAGAAATAAAGTGATAAGGGAGATTATGAGTCCATGTGCAACACCAACATTTCTAAATCTAAAGAAATATGAAGGATGTAAAATATGTGTGGATAGTAGAGCAATTAATAAAATTACAATAAATTATAGGTTTCCTATACCTCGTCTAGATGATATGATGGATGTACTTATAAGGGCATATTATTTTACCAATATTGATCTAAGGAGTGGCTATTAATAGATTTAAATTCATGAAAGAGATTAGTGTAAAACTACATTCAAGACTAAGGATGGATTATATGAGTAGATGGTGATGTCATTCAAATTGTCTAATGCACCTAGCACATTTAGGAGGGTGATATATATAGTACTATGAGAATATATTGGTATGTTTGTAGTTGTTTATTTTGATTATATTTTGATATTTAATAAGACTAAATAAGAACACTTAGAAAATTTGAGAATGGTAATGGACTTGTTAAGAAAGGAGAAGTTGTAAGCAAAATTGAAAAGTGCAGGTTTCTATAGAATAATTTAGAGTTTTTGGGATTTGTAGTTTTAGCAGATGGTGTGAAAATGGATGAAGAAAATATTAAAAAAATTGTTGAGTGGCCTATTTCAAGAATCATTACAGAGGTAAGAAGTTTCCATGGCTTATCAACTTTTTACCAAAAATATATTAATTTTTTTTTGTAGTACTATGACACCAATAATAGATTACATGAGAGGGAAAGAATTTACATGGACTGCAGAATCCAAGAAAAGTTTTGAAATTTTGAAGAAGAAGATTATAGAAAGACATATTTTATCATTACCAAATTTTAACAATGTATTTGAGGTTGATTATGATGCTTCATTTTTTGGAATTGGTGTTGTACTAAGTCAAGAAAAAAAGCCAATAGTGTATTTTAGTGAGAAATTAAACGAGGTAAGAGCAAAGTATTATACTTATGATATTGAACTTTAAACAATTGTATAAGCATTAAGACATTAGAGGCATTATATGGTATCTAAAAAATTTATACTATTTACAGATCATGAGGATTTGAAGTATGTGAATACATAAAAGAAGTTGAATAGTAGGCATGGAAAGTGGGTTTATTTCTTGCAGGGATATACTTTTGTGTTGAGATATAAATCAAGAAAACTAAATCAGGGAGTTGATGTATTGCATACGAGGGTAGTCTTACTAACTACTATGATGAGTGAAGTAGTTGGATTTGAAGATATTAAATAATTATATGATATTGATAGATATTTTAGAAATATAGTTTAGGAGTGAAAGAATCCATTGATAGGTGGGGTAAATGTTTTTCATGATAATTATATTATGTAATAAGGTTACCTCTTCAAATCAAAATAATTATGCATTCCAGTTGGGTCTCTATGAGCTAATATAATAAGATAATTGCATAGTGGTGGTTTCGCTAGAAATTTTTGTAAGATGAAGATAACAGATTTGGTGGAGGAAAAGTATTTTTGGCTAAATATGAAGAGAGATGTGGAAAGTTATGTTTCAAGGTGTAGAATATGTAAAGTTTCTAAAGGACATGCATAAAATACTAAAAATTACATGCCATTACCAGTTTCAAGAGGGCCATGGATAGATTTGAGTATAGATTTTGTGTTGGGATTGACAAACACATAGAGAGGTAACAATTCAATTTTTTTTTATTGTAGACATATTTGATAAAATGGTTCCCTTCATTTTATGTAAAAAACACAATGATGCCACTAGAGATGGAGAATTATTTTTTATATATATTGTGAGATTGCATGGTATTCCAAGAACTATTACTTCAGATACGAACACAAAATTTCTAAGTAATTTTTGGAGGAATTTGTAAAAGAAGATGGGTACTAAGCTATACTTCAATAGTTCATATCACCCACAAAAAAGTAGATAGACAAACGTTGTGAATAGGAGCTTGGGAAATTTATTGAGATGCATAGTAGGAGAGAAGCCAAAGCAATGGGACATAACTTTACCACAAGCTGAGTTTGCATATAACATTTTAGTGAATAAATCAACAAGAAAGTCTCATTTTTTAAATTGTTTATGGGGTAAATCTTATATGTATTTTAGATTTGGTACAATTAGAAATTATGAATTGAATTAGTGATGATGCAAAAGTGTTTGCAGAGCATATGTAATAGTTGCAAGGAGTAAAAGAAAGTTACAAGAAAGTGATGATAAATATAAAGTAGTAGCAGATGTCAGAAGAAGATCCAAGGTATTTGAAGGAAATTTGGTAATGGTTTACTTGAGGAAAGAGAGATTTACAAAATGAACATACACTAAGTTGAAGTACAAAAAAAATAAATCCTGCAGAAATGTGAATAAAATTAATGATAATGCCTATGAGGTAAGTTTAACACAAAATTTTAATAAATATTCAATATTTAATGGTTCAAATTTATATGAATTCTAGGAAAAAGATGGTGAAGAGGATGAAGATGAAGAAATAAATTTGGAGCAATAGGTTCCAAAGAAGAAGAAAGAAAAAATAGTGCAATATTTAGATATGAAGACAATAAGGACAAGTTAAGGGAATTATAACAGATATTTGGTGTAGTTGGAAGGATGGTAACAAGAAGATGACACTTGGATTATAAAGTGGGAGATGAATAAGATTGATAAACATAAATGGTTGTAGGAAAATTAAGGTAATTTACAGGAGCTGAGTTGTTTTCAACTAGAGGAGAATGAAGCAAAAAGAAAGGAAATTTTTTTGAAGCCATAAATTTGACTCGTAGCTCCATTTGAGCTCTTCAACATACCAAAATGATCATATTGAAATTTTTTTTGATGCCATAGGTTGTTCTCAAAATAAGACATCTTTTGGAAGTCATAACATTTGACCTGTAGTTTTATTAGATTTTAGGTTTTTTTTTGTTCAAAAAAATTCATTTTAATAATTTTGCATGTAAACACTAATTTCTAAGTTGAGGATTATTTAAGAATGGTTTGAGTTTATAATTATTTTAAGCCATCAATAAGAATAAATTTCTAAGTATTTTTTCAAGTTATTAGTCTATTTGTAATTTTCTATACTAAAGAATTTATCCAAGATATGAAGTAGCATGTTGTTATTATGCACTAATTGCAAATAAATAAAAAACAAATATGGCGTCAATACCAATAGAACTTGTAGGAGTGTTGAAAGAATATGTGCATGTTATTTATGATGAGTTACTAGATGGTTTACTACCAAAGAGAGATCTTCAACATCACATTGATTTGATTTTTGTATCAGCTCTACCGAATCAAGCATTTTATAGGATGAGTCCAACATAACACATAAAATTAAATAAATAGGTTACTGAATTGTTATGGAAGAAAGTGATAAGGGAGAGTATGATTTCATACGCAACACCAACATTTCTAACTCTAAAGAAAGATAGAGGATGGATAATGTGTGTGGATAGTAAAGTAATTAATAAAATTATAATAAAGTATAGGTTTCTTAAACATCATTTAGATGATATGATGGATGTGCTTGGAGAAGCAAAATATTTTACCAAGATTTATCTCAGGAGTGGCTATTATAATATTTGAATTCATGAAGAAGATGAGTGGAAAACTATATTCAATACTAGGGATTGCTTATATGAGTGGATGGTGATGCCATTCAGATTATGTAATGCACCTAACACATTTATGAGGGTGATGAATATAGTGATATGAGAATATATTTGTAAGTTCTTGGTTATTTATTTTGATGATATATTAATATTAAATAAGACTAAATAAAAACACTTACACCAGCTAAGAATGGTAATGGACTTGTTAAGAAAGGATAAATATGCAAATTTGAAAAAGCGCAAGTTTATACATAACATTTTGGTATTTTTGGAATTTGTAATTTTAGTAGATGGTGTGAAAATGGATGAAGAAAGGATAAAAGCAATTTTTGAGTGGCCTATTTGAAGAAGCATTATAGAGGTAAGAAGTTTCCATGGTTTAGCTACATTTAAAAAAAAAATTATTAAGATTTTTAGTAGTATTGTGGCACCAATAATCGATTGCATGAGAGGGAAAGAATTTGCATGGACTAGAGAAGCCACAGAAAGTTTTGAAATTTTGAATAAGATTACATAAAGACAAATTTTAGAATTCCCATATTTTAACAACATATTTGAGGTTGATTGTGATGCTTAATTTATTAGAGTTAAAGTTATGCCGAGTCAAGAAGGAAAGTCAATGGCATATTTTTTTTAAAAAATGAATGAGATTAGAATAAAATATTCTACTTATGATGTTGAAGTTTATGAAATTGTACAAGCATTAAGACATTGGATTCATTTTCTAGTGTCTAAAGAGTTTATACTATTTACAGATCATGAGGATTTGAAGTATGTGAAAACATAAAAGAAGTTGAATAGTAGGCATCCAATGTGGATTTATTTCTTGAAGGGACATATTTTTGTGTTGAAGCATAAATAAAGAAAATAGAATAAATTAGCTGATGCATTGAGTAGGAGGGTAGCGTTATTAATTACTATGGTGAATTACGTAGTTTGATTTGAAGTTATTAAAAAATTATATGATGATTGAATTAAAAAGTTTGTTTTTTCCCTAGGTGGTTATAATGGCCTACCCATGGTTATAATGGCCTAACCACGAGGGAATGATGCAGAAAAAATAAACCAACTTTTGGAGGCGATAAAATTTGACCCATAGCTTTATTTGAGATCTTCCACACACCAAAATGATTGAATTAAAAAGTTTGTTTCTGCCCTAGGTGGTTATAATGGCCTACCCATGTTTTTGATATTTTTTGGAGGCTATACGGGATCATCTAAGGGAGTCAAAAATTATGATTTAATGATTTTTTGAGTTTACTGTATTTTTTAAAAATGTATATTATTAGAAGCAGAAGTCAAATTCAATTGAATTTTATCCCATTGTCTAATTATAGTGTTTAGTATATATTGAAAAGAAATTAGGTTATTTTAGGTGTTTTCAAAATAGATTTTTTTTTAGATTTTAGTTTTTTTCAAAGTTTTCATGTAAACTCTAATTTCTGAGTTGAGGCTTTTTTAAGCATGATTTGGGTTTGTAATTATTTCAATCAATCAATAAGACTTAATGTTTGAGTATTTTTTCAAGAGTTTGGCCTATTAGTAATTTTCTTGTACTTGTTAGTTTTTAGATTCATTAGAATAAATTTAAAATATCAATAAAAATAAAATTTATTAAAAATATATATTATTTTTTTAATAGTCAATCTTAATTAATATAATTTTTTGTTCTTTCTTTACAATAATTTTGATTTTAGGAATGTATTTATTTTTAATATTGGTAAAAATGGGTTTTAAATGAGGACTCTACTCCTTACAATGATAAAGCAAAAAGGGTCTAGAAACCAGATATAACAATGCTTAAGTCAAAAATGATAAAAACAAGCGAACATTAGAAAAGTAGGAAATAAACAATAAAAAGATAATAGACTAAATTCTTGGGCCCATCCACTATTTATAGGTCTTGGATTAGTTTTGAGTAAGATTCTCCAAGAGAATTTTTAGAATTATGTTGTGATAGAGCTTGAACTTTTCTTCAGCAATACCTTCTGGTTTTGTATCCTTTGTGTGAGTTTCAATATTTGCCCCTTTTCCTTTGGAAAGAGAGTTCATTGTTTCCATGATTTTCATAATCCTTATCATTGTAAGTTTGCTATATTTAATCAAGGTGCTAATATTTTTATTTAAAGAGATATTTTGCTTTTCTAGATTATATAATATTTCCTTGATTTGGTGCAAATTAATGATAATTTCAATGAGATTAGATTTGGTACATTGAGATTTGTTGAATTCATCCTTAAATATTTTTTGGTTCACTACACACTTATTTGTTCTAATATAAATAAATAATTTTTTTAAAAAAAAAAAGAAAAAATTAAAAATTATTTCCATTATGAAAACATACATAAATTCTAAAGAAAATATGAAAGGTGACTTATTATGAATCCCAAGATAACATCTATTTATTATTTTTTTTGTTTCCACTAAACCAAAGGTGACTTATTATAAATCCAATTTCTGGAGATTTTAATAAAAACATTTATTTATGATTTTTTATTTCAACTAAACCAATGTTAAGGTTGATGGAGATAATATTAATTATTATACTTACCAATAACATGGTACAATTAAAAAAATCATAAAAAATGAGCAAGAAGTCCAAATATATTAAAGTTGAAATTATACAATAATGAAAATAAAATATAATTCAAATTGACTTTCGAAATTATAATATTTAAAAAAATCACAATGTATTAGGTTGTTGCTACAATGCATTTAAAGTAATTGCTAGAGAGTAGAGTTTCATATGGCATTACATGTCTTAAACGTTTTTGAAATTCACTCATACAAATAAATTAAATTTATATAACTTAACGTGGGTCAAACCCTATACAAATGAATTAAATTTATTTTAAATTAACACGCGTCAAATTCCTTCAATTTATTATTTTTCGATTTTTTAATAATAACAAATATATATATTTATATATTTTTTTAAACTATTTTTATTTATCTAATAATTATTAAACAAGATCAATTAATTATTACACAAATGTTGTAATCATTTGTTAATAAAAGGAAAAAATATTAAATATAATCAACTAGCATATCTATTTTAAAAGAAATTTATGTAAGAATTATGAGAAATATCATTTTTGAAACGTTTGTTCCATTTGTATCTGAAATCCAATATAAAATAACCATCTCATAATAATATCTCTATATATCTTTTACATAAATTTATTTAAGGTAGATATAATAATTAATAAATATGGCAATTGTTCTTACAACAAAATAAAATCATAACTCTTAATATTGTTCATTATGAAAACTTGTTTTAGATAAATATTTTAAATTTCTTATTAAAATATTCATGTCATAAACATTTTTAAATTATATTTTAATTTTTAAATGATTTTTATTTTATAAAATAATAATATAATAAAATTTAATTACTAATAATTACTATTTTATTCCTAATTTATTCAATCAATTAAAGAATAATTTATTAATTTGTGCTGCGCATGCCCTGTAAATTGCACTGCCTTGTCTTCAAAACAAACGAGACCAATAGAATAATTTATCATGCAGTTTAAATGCTGCGCAAAATTCATTGACTGTAAACCCACCCATGCTAACACTGCATCAAGAAGCCAAGCACAAAACCATCAATGGAGCAGAGATCTAAGAGATAAAACCTCAGTTTGAGAGAGAACCTAGTTTGGTGTTTTGATGAGGACTTATGTTTATAAGTTCATTCACCCGAATAGGAATGTAAAAACTAGACTGTAGCCACCAAAAGGTAAAAATAAAAATAAACATTTTATTTTCGTTTACTATATGCCTAACTTCGAAAACATCTGCTTTAAAGTCATATTTTATGATATAACTTATAAACATCTAATCATTACAAAATGTATGGACTGCGAAAAATGCATTTGTGAATTGTGAGAGGATAACATTAAATATGTGTTGCACCTAAGATCCAAATAAAATTCTGGTCATTAATGACCGGAAAAAATTGTAAAATGAAGAATCTAAAAGCAAATAAGTAAGATAATAACATTACATCTTTATCTAAGTACAGAAATTACAATAAGAATAATTTAGAAGCCAAGCTTTAAAATATTTTGAGCATGCAAGAACGAATAGGAAAGAAGAATCACTAAGAAAGGGACATAAAATAATAAACGGAACCATTTTAATTCGTAGAATATATGAAACAAAAGTACACATTTAAAAATGAACTACTACTGAAAATCGGCATTGCAATCACACAATTGACAATCCTGACATACTAGTAACTAGTTAGGGGCATTCATGTGAAGCGACTACTTTTGGATATGAAGACTGAAACCTGCCTTCGAAAACATTTTGCCGACACTCTTCCAGTGTGAAAATATTTGACCTCATTTCTCACAGGCAAGGAGTTTTCATCTAAATAATGTTAAACGTTAGCATTTTGCATCTCCTGCAATTCTTAGATAAAAACCCAATTCTTAGTTTGAAATCATGGCCTATGAACACGAAAACAAATGATCCTAATAAAAAGAGGTGAATATTATGGAACGAAAGATATTGTGGTGCTGATATCCCATTCTGCATATTATAGGACAAAAGGATGTGGTGGATGGTGTATACAACCTCGTGTCAAGCCTTAAGTACGGCAATGGCACGTATAAGGTAAAATTAAGAAACCAGTCCCCATAGAAGAGGTGATACAAATAGGTAAACGATACTTTTGACACTCAGACTTTACATCCAAGACGGTGATGGTAGTGGGTTTTCATTTTTCATTTTTATTCCCTTTTGAATACACATGCGAAAAACATATAATACAATTTACCTTTTAATTGTAATTAAATTTACGTAGTTTTAAGCCCTTGTCAATGGTACACAATATAAATAATCAATAAAACATTTATATATTAATTATCATATTAATATATATTATTATATGTTAATATTTATAATATATAAAATAATATGATATAATTAAATATACTATATATTATAATAATATAACATATTCATTTACCATTGTTTTTTTGGTTTTTAATTATCATTTGTCTAAGAAGTAAGAAGTACAGGGAAAGAGGTGTTAAAAAATAAAATGTTTTGATCATACTTCACCTCATCTCTCAAATGCTTGAGATATCAATCAACAATGTCAAAGGTGAATTAAACATGAACATGGTGAAGGTGATAGAAATCAAAGGTAATGAATCCACATACATACATGCTTACTTTACTAGGATCTATAACTTAAATATTTCCTTGTATCTGCTCATGGTGTTGCCCTAAAGAATATAAGAGAGGCAAAATATTCCTAAGTGAGATGGATGGTGATGGTGAGGTGTAATTATAGATTTTTTAGGGGATGGAATTGAAGAAGTTGGGGGAGATAAACATGAAATTTTTAGTGGATTCTCATGTATGGATGAGAACATTATGATCTTTGATTTGATTGCGACACAGTTCGACATCAAATGTATAGTTCAAATCAGTGCTACATTGTCATTGATGTGGGGAAAAGATATTAAAGTCGAAGAGTTTATCTTTTATCTCACGTTCATCTATGTTTTCAATATATTGAATCCCAAAATAATTATATAAAACTTAAATATATATGGAAATGCCATACATAGACCGATAGAATAAATGGTAGGGCGATACAAAACATTAGTATAGTGAAATATTTCAAGGTGAGTTTGTGGTGATGGTGAAGGGAAATGATAAAGTATTTCAGATCATATCATACACATGCGGACCATATAAAAATATAATATAATATTTTAGATTAATAATCCAATACAATATTAACATTGATGCAAATATTACCATTTGGAAGTGAAGAATATTTCTCTATGTAAACATATGGATTCCACTTATCCCATATAATTTACACCTACACATGCAACTCTGTTAAATTTTTAATTAACACGTCAATGCAATAGTAGTGTAGAATGATATTTGTCAGTTACCTCAAAAGAAGGCGGTGACAAAATTATTCAGCTATTTCATATTGTTAATGGCAGACACGGACATCACGAGCATTAGTTTTATTATGGCAGGGGTGCCAATCTCATTTGTAATTTGAATGAATGATGCAACACAATGCATTTGATGATGGGTCAAATTTTAGATTATAGATTTTGTTCATCCATGATGCCAATATTGAACACCGAAAACATATTTAGGACAACTATTCGATTTACATGACCATTACCCATTACAAATGGGTATTTATTTTCAAACATGGTGTCACATTTGAATGAATTTTTTTTATTTTCAAGGTTGTACAAGGATGTCATGCAATATAATTTGTTTTCAAGACTCCACATATGATTTGTGGTTCAAGTTAATGATGCAATGTTGTTGATGGGGACAAGACATTGAAGACTCAAAACCCATCTTATTGATTCTATTTATCCATGCTATAGTTTTCATACACACATGTGAAATTTCATTTAACTTTGAACATGTATCTTCCTAGGTTTCATAAAGTTCATCACTCTAAATACCTTTCATTTCCAATCATCATGATCTCCCAATTCGCCACTTCCATGTTATGTAGAGCCTTGCCCTTCCCCACCATTTCATTTTTTTAAAATATAACTCTGTAAATGAGACATATATTCCCTACATAATGCATTCACATACCCTATGAAGGAACACACAACATCATTTTCCATTGTCCCATTAACCCAATATATTAAATTATTATTTTACGCCACATCATGTATAAAAGGTGAGGTGGAGTTAGTGGTCATCAATTATAAGGGAGATATAAATATGAATTTACATTCTTCGCTTTTTATAAATTCCATAGTTATAAGGTCTAAAATGTGGTTTTTATCTAGGAAACAATTCAGGCACAATTCGGATGATGGTTCTACCCCAATTGATGATGAAACTTCTGGGAGCCATAAAATTTGCACCATAACTCCAATTGACTCACCATTTGAACCATTGGAAAGATAAGAATGAGGAGAACATGATGAAATGGCATGGATATTTTATCAATGGATTTGGACCCCCAAAAATGTAATGGAAGTATCCAAAATTACAATTTTAGTAGTGTAATCTAAAAATAGTAATTCTTCAAATTTTGTATTGTTTTAAATCATGCAAGTCGAACCACTTAATCTCTCTCAATATCGGTGACCTTCCACATCCTCCTCCTACTTTTGAAATGTGTATAAATGAAGATGTAACTTGAAATGAAAAGGACACATCTCTTCCCAAAGATAAGCATATAGTGTTATTGATATTTTGAGTAATGAAACATATCTTCTCAGAGAATTCATTATTATTACATTATTTTAATATTCTTTCAATATCTCTTAATCAAAACTTTTGAGTTTTGGATCAGTGGTATCAAAGTGGTTTGTATTGAGTGTGTATGATCCTGAAGATGAGGTCAGGCTATAAGAAGCTTCGGTGGAAAATAATAGAGCTTCCAACCTAATGACCTATTCATTATAAATGGCTTCAAATAGTATATGACATAGAGACATCTGATCCTTTCGAAGAAATAGTGAATGAAGCCCTCTAATGCCAACAAGCACGTATGCTTAAATAATTTGCCCAAAATTTTCAACAACTCTCGATGGAAAATTATGGCTCCTCATCTGTACTTCTTGCCTCCTCATCCATGAAACATCCTTTCAGTTCCCCAACAGCCTTCATGGTTTAGCTAAATTTTGATATTCCTACATTTGAAGGCAAAATCAATGTTGATGTAGTATAAAATTGGTTGGATCAATTATCTTCCTACTTCTTTGTAAATAAATTCACTGATGGAGAAAAGATCACTTGTGATATTTTGAAAGCATCATTGCCCATGAAAAGCTAGTGGGAAGTGTGCAAAAAGAAGTTCATTAAAGATGACATTAGACTTGAGTTGGAACCTACATGGAATTATTTCATGGAAGTGGTAAAGGAATAATACTCTCCCATTAGAGCATATGATGATCTGTACATACAGTGGCAACAAATTCACTAAGGTAAGGACCAATCTGTTCAAGGTTACATAGACATTTTTCATTGTCTATTTGCAAGATTGGGCATCCAAGAAAGTGAGAAACATAAGACTCTCCAATATCATGTTGGTCTATAATGGTAGATATGGGGGGAAATGGAACTCTTTAATTTGGAAACCCTTGGTGAGATATACATGTTCGTAGTGAACATTAAGCAGAAGCATGGAAGAAAGAATATGAAGATTCAACCTTCAAAATGGAAAAGTTACAAGGAAGGTCAAGTATGAGGCCAAAATTTGAAGCAAAAAGATTTTCAAGATAAGAAACCCCAAAAGTAGAAGGCTAAAAAATGGTGTGAATACCATAAAATTGGAACTCACTCCAAAGAAGAATGTTGAGGCATCAGTCACTACTTTCTAAGTCACAATACTTGACATCTACTACTCTGTCTCATACACAACCTACAGTCGAAGAAGATAAATAAGAAATTGTAGATGCTGAGCCTGATACCATTGTTGCTTCATCACAAACCTATAAGGAAAGGCCAGATGACAAGGAAAGATTTTTTCACTCCAAATTATGGCTAAAATTTAAGCCTTTGCATTTCATTATTTATAGTGGGAGTCAAAAAAATTTAATCTCTTCTTTAGTTGTCAAAAGTCTAAATCTATCAATGAAGCAACACCCAAAGCCATACAGTATTAGATGGTTGAGCCCAGGGAGAGACCTCCATGTCACTGATCAATGTCTTTTTTCATATGTAATAAAACCTTTCCAGGATGAAGTCTTAGGTGATGTGGTCAATATAGATGTTTGTGATGTTCTCCTTGGTTAGTCGTTCATGTATGATTCATATGGCATCTATGAATCATGAACCTAAAGAATCACCCTCACTATTGGAATGCAATTCTATAGGGTACCAAAGGTACCACCTCCCACATCTATCTCCTTGATAAGCGCCAAGAAATGTAAGAGATTGGTGGAGAAGATAAAGCAATTCATTCTCATGGTGGTCAAAACACAAAAATTCAAGAAGGTTGATGTTGTAGTCCTGACTACACAATCAACACAACAATAGAAGTAGATGGGATAAATCAAAGGAGAATATGATGACTTATTAAAGTCACCCATAGGAGTTCCACTACATTTCCAAGTAAAACATTCTATCGATTTGATCCTAAGAACACCTTTACCTAATAGTCCTATGTATCACATATAAGTTTTGGAGAATGATGAGATAAAAAGATAGATTCAAGAATTAATCCAAAAGGGTCACATCAGGCCAAGCTATTCATTCTTTGGCAACCCAATTATCTTGGCACCCAATAAATATGGAACATGGAGGCTTTACATTGACTATCAATCCCTAAATAAAATCACTGTGAAGAATCACTACCCCCTCCCCAAGATTGATGACCTAGTAGACGAACTCTGTGGTGTAAGGTTCTTCACCAAAATTAATCACAAATCTAGCTATCACCAAATTCCCATCAATCCCAATGATGTCTGAAAGACTACATTCAAATCTAAATAGGGGCTCTTCAAATGGTTGGTTATACCTTTTAGCTTAATTAATGCACCTACAACATTCATGAGGATGATGCATGACATCCTGTGACCCTTTACCAACTAATTCATGGTTTTCTACCTAGAGGAATAACATCTACAACATGTTAATAAGGTACTTCAAACTCTTCAGTAACACAAGTTAAATGCAAATATTAAAAAGTACACATTGAGGATGAAAACAATTCAGTACCTCATGTACGTTGTGAATGAGGAAGGGGTCCATGTTTATCCATAAAATATTTAGGTTATTTGAGAATGGCCTGCACCAATGACCCTCACAGAACTTTGAAACTTCTTGGGTCTTACAAATTTCTATCACAAGTTTGTTCTTGGATTTTCATATGTTGCTTGATCACTAACCCAAGTGACTAAAGGAGGAGCTAGATATATAATTTAGTGAGGTGAAATACAATAAAGGGAATTTGATAATTTGAATAATAGAATTTGCTTAATGCCTATTCTTTCCTTTCCAAATTTACATCAACCTTTTGAGTTGATGATAAATGCATCTAAATATGCCATTAGAGCTATCATCATGTAACATGGCCATCTTGTTACATATCATAGTGAAACAGTCACTGATATAGTAAAGAAATATTTGACATATGATAAGGAGCTCTATGCCATTGTGCAAGCCTACAAATAATGGAAACACTACATCTTGGGGAGACCATTGGAATTCATTTAGACATAGAGGAAACTATGAAATGAGAGGCACCAAATGTGGGCCACATATTGGCATCGATTCCATCTGATAACCAAACACAAAAGGGGAGCTCAAATATGGCTATAGATTGTTTAAGCCACCTACCAATTACTACAATCACAATAGTTCTTGACCTAGATTATTTGCTGATACATATCATGTGTTTCAAAAAGTTAAACATGTTTCTAATTTCTATTTATAAGATAATTTCCTCTATCATATGGGGCACATCTGTGTTACATCTATTGAGTAACAAAGGATGATATGGGAAGCACATTTTAGTAGGACAGATGGACACTTTGGTATAGAAAATACATTGGTAGTTCTTTAAAAAAACTTATACTAGCCCCATATGTGAAAGGATGTGGAAATGTATCTCAATTCATGTACCCCATGTGTGATATCTAAGCCAACTAATAAGAAGCAAGGATTACACATGCCATTGCTAAAACTAACCAGGATTTGGGAATCTATCTCAATGGATTTTCTCTCAAGTTTACACACTTCAAAACATGGCAAGGACTATATTTTTGTTGTAGTTGATCATTTTTCAAAAATGTATATCATGATTACATGTAAGAAAAATATATTTGGTGAAGAAATTGCTCAACTATATTTTAGTCATGTATGGCTCTATTTTGGTCTCCCCAAGTCCATTGTCTCAGATTGAGATATCAAGTT
Source organism: Torreya grandis (assembly GCA_037957365.1). Taxonomy (NCBI): domain Eukaryota; kingdom Viridiplantae; phylum Streptophyta; class Pinopsida; order Cupressales; family Taxaceae; genus Torreya; species Torreya grandis. The sequence goes on along the minus strand of JARHVA010005268.1, from coordinate 938,027 downwards.
CCTAAGCATCTTCTGGTCCACTCTATGGAAAATGTTGGATACCACACTGATGAAGGCCATAGCCTTCCATTCATAGACTGATGGTTAGACATAGGTGGTGAACTACTTGATTATTCACATTATTCAGATGTATCACTCCAAACATCCATGCATATGGGATGAGGGAATTTTTTTCATAATACATGGATATAATTAGGCCCTACACAGCTCGACCAAGCATAGTTCATTCCATGTATGCTTTGGGTTCCAACCTATGGCACCAATTGATATAGCCCTTACATTATCCATAGTACAATACACACCTCATGGAAGATCTGAGGTAGCAAAAGTAATAAAGTTCATTGAAAAAATGCAACACATCCAACATCAATTTCATGACATCTTGGAGAAGATGGATAAAAATTATAAGCAATGCCATGAAAAACATAGGATTACACGTGATTTTTTTTTGGGTGACAAGGTTTGGTTGTAGCTTTAGAAGGAATTACTTACAGGCCCACATAGAAAAATTTGGCCTTTATGATATGGTCCCTACACCATCACCAAAAAACATGGAGAAAATGCTTTTGAGTTTAACCTACCATCCTGCCTTACTCTGCATCCAATATTCAATGTGGAGCTCCTTAAACCATATCATCCACCTCTATTGGACACTTAAATCATAACAAAACAACTAGACATTAACAAGCTTGATCCATACAATTTTGATCTAGTATAAGAGTATCAGATTATGGACACTTGGATGAAGATAATAAGAGGATGCTCTATTCTATATTATCAGGTGGTCAAAAGGGGCATGTTTAGCCACCAAGGTGAGTGGCTCATAGAGAATCAAATTAAGACAAAACTACCACACCTAATGAAAAATATTGATGCAATGGGGACCATTACTTCTCAAGGAGGAAGGAATGATCCAGGCAACAATTCATGTGACAATTCGGGTGATGGTTCTACCCCAATTGATAATGGAACTTCTGGGAGCCATAACTTTTGCACCACAGCTCTAATTGACTTGCCATTTGAACTGTTTGAAATATAAGAATGAGGAGAACATGGTGATATGGCATGGAGCTCCACTTGATGGTTTTTTACCCTTAAAATCCTAATGGAAGTGCTCCAAATTTCAATCTCCCTCTAGATTTGTGACTTTCCACATCCTCCTCCTAATTTCAAAATGTGCATAAATGAAGATGTAACCTAAAAGGGAAAGGAGACATCTCTTCCTAGAGATAAGCATATAGTGGTATTGCAATTTTGAGTAATGAAACATCTCTTCTTAGATAATTCATTGTTACTATGTTATTCTCGTCTTCTTGAAATATTTGTCAATAGAAATTTCTAAGTTTTAGATAAGTCTTAGACTAGTTGAAAGAATCAAACTAACTAATTTTATTTTACTATGTTCATTTGTTGTCCTTATATCTATTCAAAAAAATATGGAGGAATAGAATAACTGATAAAAATAAATAAGAATTTCATTTGGAGGTATTTTTTGATAAATTTAGGCATCCATTAGTCACATTGGCCATCATCACAAAAACAAAGATAATATTGGGTTTAAGCATCAAGGACATCAAAGCATTAGATGAGATATAACTATGAAAATGGTGTGACACTTTAAGCAATCCTAGCTAATGCTTCCATATCTTCAAACTAAAATATCATGCGATAAAATTTGCTTTACTAATTTTATTCATCATATAATATATTATAATATTATGAAATTATAATATTATACATAACAATAGATTATATTAAATAATATAAAACATTATTATATTATATAAAATAGTATATTATATTTAATGGATTATATTATATTTTAATATAATAAGTTATAAAATATTATATTAAATACTATATATTTATATATAATATATAATACATAATATAATAATTAGTTATTAGTTTTAGTGTTTATGAGACATGTTATATTTAACAATCAGTTGCATAATAAGATCATGTTATGTCAAAAGGGATGATATTTTTTATTTTGCTTTGAGATGAGGGTTTACTTTTGTCAAGGGTTGATGAGGATGACATGAGGCTGATTTAATTATGAGAAGGATCTACATCTTATGTGTGACTCAGATCAGTATTATAATTCCACTAATGTGGAAAAAAAATGTTGAGGTTCCAAAGTCTATATTGTAGCTTATGTTTATTTATGTTGCAAATGTATTGACACCTATAGAAATTACATCAAGGCTAAGAACATACATAAACACACTCATACCCATATCATACACATGCACTAATTTTAGGGAAGTTTTTGGATTTACATGAATTTCATCCATTATAAATCAGTTTTTAGCTTGTAGGGTGGTGGCATATTTTATTGACTATTTTCTATTTGATAATGGAAGGACTCCATATCTGATCTATGGATCAAATCAATAATTCAATATTATTGATGTAGGGGAATACATTGAGTTTATGGAGTTTATCTTATTAGTTTCATTTTGGTTGAGTTTAATATCAAATATTTTTCAAATATCATACCACATGGATGCATAAAGATGCATCGTGGGTGATATAATGTGAATGTTGTGGTGGAGGACTCACTAGTTGAGAGAAAAGGTGGTTGATTGGTGAATTTTCCTAGCTGTCAGGTAGGTTTCATATGTTTGATTCTCATGCATTATGGGATAGCAAAATCATATGGTTAAAATGGTAATATACTCCTAAAATTAAAATAAAACACTTGTAAAATATGTAAAAGAAAAAATAATCGCACAGACTAGTCATAGCCTTCCACCAGCATATATATATATATATATATATGTAAAATAATTATTATTATCTTGATCATGTTCATCAGGGCTTTATTATAAATCTAGAAATATGTTCAATTTTTAAGAGATAATAAAATTTAAATTTTAAATTCTTGCTTAAGAATCCACTGAATAAGTTATCTCGGTTTGGTTTCACTCTTGTTGCCATTCCTAGACTTCATTTTTATAGGACAAAATGTTTAGATTTGAACAATGGTCTGAATAATCCTATTTCATGTAATATAAATGTTAAAACCATAAAAAGATTCATCCTATTCATATTTATGCTACATGGTATCCAACTTCCTTCAACTCATCCATCTTTCTTTCAACTACCAATTATCTCCTTTGTTGCTTACCTAGCTCCCTCGATCATTGCCTCATTTTACTTTTTTTATTTTTTTCAATGTTTAGTAGTGGTAGTGGTGATAAATAAATTATAGAGATAGTGAGGACATTTATTATATAGTTGAAGAGTTTTTTAGGTTACAAGATTATTTCTAGTCCATGAGAAAGGAATTTTTAAATTGCATATAAGTCTATAGACTTCACAAAATTTAGTGTACATCATAAACAATGTCTACTTGGTTTTGATGATGAATAAATTCAACACAACAAGGTAGATGGGGAAGTTATTTTGGATATGGGTCATGGGATAACATGTGGTGGGGAGATGGTAGAAGTGATGGCATAGTGTGTTAGGGAGGAGTGAACATGTCCCTCTTGACCTATGTCCCTTGTATCAAGAGTATACTCATTATATAACATATATATAAATATTCCATTTAAATTTGACATATATTTAAAAATGAAAAATAATATATAGATAAATATTATAATATTAGAGGAATCACAATAACATAATATTAAAAAATATCATTCATTATTATTCATCACCAACATCACACTCAGAAGCCCTTAATTAAAAAATCAAAATATAAATATGCATCTCTTCTACCATTCCTTACACCAAAAAAACATAATACCTTATTAATCATCTTAATATCCACATATATTATCTTATTCTTAGTCACTGAAATGAACTTATTAAACTAGCACCTTACGAATAAAAATTACAAATAATCTCATGATTTTGACTATCAAGAGGCCACTCTATTAATTTTTGTAGAGTGTATCATCACAAGATTTAGTGGATGGTAATGATATTTTCACCTATTTTTTGTGTTTTTCATAAGCGGCATATTCTATTGATAGGCGTTTGTGGCTGAAAACTTCAATATTTGATTTATGGTTTGGGGAATAAGTTTTTTTTACATATGATAAATTCTATAACTCGCATGCATTGAAGAAGACCATACAAATTAGAACAAAATAAGCAATTGCAATGGTTAAATTTATTCCCTAAAAAAATATTTTTGAATTTTATTTCTAATAAAATATGATGGAAATATTTTGAAGACCATATGGGATCAAAGATATTCTTTTGGATTTATGAAGGATTATAGAAATCATATAACTAGTTTTTTATGTTTCCTTCATTAAGGAAAATTTTCTAGCTTTAAAATGGAAATGTTTAATGGATAAACTATTATAAAAGATATAAATGATGAGGGTAGATTTTAATTCCATATTTAAAAACTATATGAGAATATAATCATTAACTTACTTTTATTATCTATAAAAGAATATCAGAAATATAAATCTTTGGTTAAAATAAATAATATTTAATATACATAGAGTGAGGGAATATAAATCTAAAATTAGAATTATCACTTCTTTTCCAAGTAGCCACATTAATATAAAATTTTATAAAATGTGATGACCCATATGACTAATGTTAGGTGCACATTTAATATTTACGCCATCACTTATTACATTAAAAAATTTCACTGACACTTATTTAGACTATGATCTAACTAAGTATTTTAACATTCTGCACACCTTAATTCATCATAGTCTTAATAGTAAAAGAGATAAAAATTAATAATAATATAAACTTCTCTCATATAAGTAATTTTGTGAAGACATATGCACATTGATATTTAGTGGGAAAAATTGAAACTAAATTTTGCATTGCTAAACATGTTTACACACGAAAATGATTTAAACTTTGATGAACTTCATGTAGTCATGAAACCTACGATTACAAAATAGTTACAAAACACCTTTTTTTTTGTATTATAAAACCATTGGCTATAACTATACAATCATAGTCTTGTAACGATATGACATATCCATATAACTTCATAGACAGTGCCTCTTACTGCATGATACTCTACTGCATTACAATATCAAGCAATAAATTATTTCTTCTTGCTCTCCCATGAGATGGGACAACATCTGAAATTTAAAACAAATCCAAGTAGGTATTTTCTTTCTTAAATAGATCCTACATGATGTAAACACGTAAATTAATATTTATTTCTATAATAATGCACTTTTGAGCATCTATTTTCCACACTAGGCTCATGCCCAATTCCATAGTCCTTAATCACCCTTCCTTTACTTCTATGTATATGACCCTTAACTTTTAGGAAAACTATAAGTATAAATATCCTTATTCACCACTTTTAATAAACCAAACTAACTTTTAGACTAATCCACACTTCCATTTTAGTTCTCTTTATTCCCTAGAAAAGTTCATACTTCAAGATAAACCAACAAAGTGATATTGTTTGAATTTGTTAATAGCATTCTCCTACCAAATAGTGGTTATTATCTCAAATTTATATCCACATAGTGATTATTCTTTCACATTTCTCAAGTCCACTTCAAATTAATTATAAAATGATCACTATAAAGGTAGATTTTCTAGCCATTTTATCACCAGAGGCTCACATGATTGGAAAACACCAAAATATTTAACTTCACATTTAGAGGAAGTCATTTGTTCTTCCTAATTATGAGTTTGAATATATCTAGTAGCCCTGAGTGAAGTCTACATACACTTTCAAGGTGACATTGTTAGAGGTACATATTAACCAAATTTGGCCCACATAAGGATCTATTGCCTAGAAATGGTTTGAGTAGATGAACAGATGTTCTATATGGAATGAGTGGTCCAAGGGTGGACAAAGAAGAACATTAACAAAACTTACAGTGTAACTTGTTAATTTCAAGAAGATCTCAAATAAATAAGGTTTCATGGTGATTAAAGCATTAATGATAAATTTTTCTAAGGCCTCATAAATTCATTTGAGCCTTGGAAATTTAAGCAACTATTTAGGAATAAATCTAAAGAGAATAGACCATCATGAAGATGTCATGAAAAAATAGATGAGTCAGTTGAGTTGTGCATTATATAAATTTTCTTGGAAAGCATCTCATAGTTAAAGGATAATATATAATCAATATTATGTATTACATGAACACCCACAAAAGAATTTTTGCCTTAATTCTTTTTCTATCTCAAGATGCAAGCCTTTAAAGTTGAAAAAGTAGTGTGATAGTCATAAAAAGATCAAATGATATTCATGTAGATGTCAAAATAAAGCTCATTAATTAACCTTTTGGTGTTCAAAGTTTGATGGTCATGTGGAGATCATTGATGGTCATGTAAACGTCATTGACAATCATGTAAATGTTAAACATAAATCTTGGTAATTATTTACTAGTGTTCAAATATTAATGATTGTGTAGACATTAATGATAGTCATGCAAATGTCAAATGATGGGCACATAAACATCAAATTTAATCCATGGTATATATTTTTTAAAATTAAAATAGTCTAAAGATCAATAATTAGCATTTCATCATACTTCATGATCCAATGGTACATGGTTAAATCTCAAAGGTAGATGGCCTAAGCAGATCTATGATGCCCATTCATTCATACATCTAGATCTAATGGTGTGATTTATATTCAAAGATTCAGAGGATCTAAATCAATTTTTTGAATTAATTCATACATCTAGATCTAATCGTATGATTTAAATTCAAAGAATTAGCATATCTTGGGGAAAAATAATGAGAAGATAATTTAGCACAGATTTATATGTCTGAATTGGCAATCAATAAGTAATAAATAAAGGTTAAATCCAAAAGCTTTTTGTGGAAGTCAATGAACCAATTTTTGACCTAGGAAAATAAAGGTTTCAAAGAACCATGTCACCATTAGAGATATATCAATATATGATGTAGTCATACAAGTAAGATGGTCAAGGATAAAGCTCTATCACCATTAATATTTAGACAAGACATCTATTTGATAATTTAAAACCTGTTGACCCTGTTGCAGGATTACTCCATTGATGTGTTCATTCCTCTCTCATATTAAAGATCTTTGCTTTCAGTTTCTTCTCAGATCTCATATGGTTTAGAGGAAAAATAAGTCTTTCTGGGCCTAATATAAAGATGAATAAAGACTAAATGTCTATCATACTCTTATGGATATTGTGACTATGTGAAAATTGATATATTGGGTTGTTTTTTTAATCTATGGTAGACCTATGTTCAAGTTAGAGTATATACATCCATAAATGTGATTATGGGGAAGTTTCTCATTTTTTTATATGGTCACATTTTCAATAAATAGGTACTTATATCCATCCAAAGTAGATGTGGCATGAAGCTATCAATTTTGAGATATGAGAAGTTTGTAAATGTCAGTTGATTAAGTAGAAGGTGGCGTAGAGTTCCAAGAAGGAGACTTGGTAGATAGATAAGGATAACGGGAATTAAATTATTCAATAGGTCTTTTAAAGTTTGATCCATAATAATATCATGACTCAGCATCCTTAGAGCAATACTAATCCATTGAGAGAACTTTTACCTCATTTAATGTTTTTTGGTTGTATAGCTCCGTCTCTCTCCTTCTTTTTCTATAAATACATGATCTTAATCCTTAAACACATTTGAATCACTCTCTTGGGTATGACTAGACTCTTCTAAGATTTATCTTTGTAACATCTTAAGATGAATAAAGAACTATTTTTACAATTCATCATATTAGTCTAATGTGTTAATGTCAGATTGATTTGCATATGTGGTAGAATCTTCTCTCTTGTCATGTCTAGATCTCACCTAGGTAGTAGTTATCTTGTTTTGTAGGTCAAGTTTAGTGTTTAATATAACTTTATTAAAGATATAAAATGGATATATTTACTGGTTAAGTGCCTTTAATTAGTCATTTCCATCACTTCACTTAGGTTTTAATCACTTGGTAACCTCTACATGAAATACTGATGGATAAAGAACATATAGGGTTGTAGATCTAGTCATTTTATTCTCTCATTAGTGTTTTTAGAAGTTACAAAAGAGTGGATGAACGAATAAATTATTTTTGCATCACCTCCTTTACATGTTTTCATGTATTATTATCCATTTATCTCTCCCTTTTCGCCATGAGAGTTTAGTTTAGGTGATAGATCCATAAGGAATTCAGTGTCCTCCAGAGGTTTGACCAAATCCTAGGTCACCCATAACCTAGGGTCATTCACATGTTGGACTAGATTTGATTAAGAGGACCTAGACAATAACCTTACTCAAATAGGGTGTAATCTAGGACACCAATAATTTTATCATGTATGATGGGAAAAATTGGTTCTAATCCTTATAAAATTGTAGTTAAAACAATGTTCTTGAAGAATGTGATGATCCTAACCTCAACTAACTATTTCTAAAAGCCCAAGCAGTTTCTAAGTAAGTATATTTTTATTGCACCATTTTGATGTTATTTCATGGCTATGTATGAGGAAAATCCCTATGTAATACCTCTATAACATCCTTGTCATGGATCATACCATCCTTTTCATAATCCATATGAGCCTTGTTATGATTATAATCAACCTTACCAAGATTTTTATCAAAGTTATGATGAGCCTTATCATGTTTCCCATGATCCTTATTATCAAGAGCATGACTATTACCTTCCTTATAAACCATATTAATCGCATGACCAAATTTCACCTTTCCCATATGGATATGATGTTACATGTAAGCAACCTTATCTCCAGGAAAGTGTAAAGGATATAGAGCTCAAAATTATAACATATGCAAGAAAAGTATGCTCATATTCTTAGTATCAGTAAGTGAATGGTCAATTTATAAATGTGTCTAATGATCTAGTGGAGAGGCATGAGTTTTGTACATTTTTATTAGAGAAGATGAAGGCTTTATAGAAGAAAAAAATTAAGTTGGATCATTTTTTTAAGAACACTCTTGTATTCCTTACCAACATTTTTATGATCCTTATTCTTATGAAGTTCTTAGCCATGCCCAATGTGAGCCAATGGAGTTTCCTAGTTAGAGTCAAGAGCCTATTATAAAAACTATCAATATGGATATATACATGAATAAAATTTATCATAGTCCCCATTCTTCACCACTCATCCCTCAAGTTCAAGTTGTCCATGAGAACAAGTAAGTTTCATACTTTGATAAGGTGATAGCCAAGCAGAAGGAGAATAATGTAAAGGTCTTTAAAAGTTCCCTTTTCCCTCCTCTCCAAAACTCCATAAATGATACCATTACCCTCAATATCCCAAAGTATGATCATTATAAACCTTCCATGCTTCATATTCCCTCTCAAACTAAATAATTTCATCACCCTCCCATCACCTTCCTTCTTTAAAAGGATCCTGTTCTATGGTAGATAGAGAAAGAGGTTGTAACTGCAAGTCATGCTCTTAAAGAATGTGAATAAGATGCTTCAAGTGTGTATGACGAAGAGATTCCCATTGAAAATTCCCTTGAGGTACAAGTTAAAAATGAGTTTTTTTATCTTATATTGAAGAAGTTATCTTAGGTATATAGGAAAAGGGTCATCTTATTATGGAAGAACTCCATGAAGAATTGTTACTAGTTGAAGTCATGACTAAATTTGAGATGTCTCCACTTGAGAAAGATGAACATACATTTCAAACTGATCTTATGGAGGTTAATAAAATTGAATAACACAAAGATGATTTATAGTTGTACTATGAATCTCTACAAGAGATTGAAGAGATTTGTAAGGATATATTGCCCATTAGACAACATGTTATTGAGAATTTTATCAAGAGTCACCTATTCAAAGACATGATGTAGATTGGGTTGACTATTCAAATATATTTGAAGAGTAATTTAAACTCAAAATAGATGATAAAAAATATGAGGTCACTCAAGGATAATACATAGATGAGATATCATTAGACAAGATTGTAGTTTAGAAGCAGTACGAAAAAGATCTTTAAGTGAAAGATGAGTCCATTTTTGTTGGTGAATAGATTTTTGTTGATGAATCATTTTCAATAAACACCTTAATTTTCAAATTTTATCATCCCTTAGAATGATTGAGTTCAAAAAATTTCTTTCTAATCCAGGTGGACCATGTTTTGTTTTGGGTAGTTAGACTAGTTTAAATCTATTTTGTCGCAATTAAGTGCTTTGTTTGAACATATAATTTGTTTAGTTATAATATATATTAAATATGTTTTATTCCCTATTTTGGTGTAATATTTTGTATTTTTCAATCAAAAAAGTTTCTTTTAGTCATTTTTTATGATTCCAAAGGTCATGTAAATAGTCTAGTGTTTAATCATAATAGGCATGTTGTCTAGCTAAGTCACCAAAGATGTTGACCAAATTTGGCTCACATAAGGATATTTTGCCTAGAAATGGTTTGAGAAGATGAATATATATTATAGATGGAATGAGTGGTCCAAGGGTGGAAAGAGAAGAACTTTAATAAAACTTAGAGTGTAACTTCTTAATTTTGAGAAGCAGGTCTGAAGAAAATGAAGGATCCAAGCAGGTTTCATGGTATTCATAGCATTAATGAACATGAGAAAGTTTTTTAAGGCCTCAAAAATTCATTCAAGCCTTTTAAATTAAATAAATAGTTTAGGAACAAATCTAGAGAGATCAATCGATCATAAGGACGTCATGTAGAAATAGACGAGTCAGTTTAGTTATGTATTTTATAAGTTTGATTAGAAAGCATATCATGCATAAAAGATCACATAGAATAAATATTATATATTCCATTAACATCTTCTGAACATTTGGTGCCTTCATGATTTTTCTCTCTCAAGATTCAAGCCTTTAAAGTAGAACAAGATGTGTGATACTTGCATGAACATCAAATGATAGGTGCACAGACATTAAATTAAAGATCAATAATTAACCATTTGGTGTTCAAAATGTAATGGTCATGTGAAAACCATTGATTTTTGCATAGAGATCATTGATGATCACATGGATGGTAAAATTAATCTCAACAATTATCCATTAGGGTTAAAAGTTTTATGGTCACACAAACATTAATGACAGTAATATCAACATCAAATGATGGGCACATAGATGCCAAATTTAAGAAATTATATATAGTCATTTAGATGTAAATAATATAAGTATCAATGGTAAGAATTCCATTTTATTTCATGATATAAAGGTATGTGATATAAGATCAAGGTAATGGGCCTAGGTAAATCTACAGTGTGCATTCATTCGTACATTTTGATTTAACGATGAGAGTTAAATTCAAAGAGTAAAAGGATATATATTAGAGGCACACATTCATTCATACATTTAGATATAATAGTGCAAGTTAAAGTAAAGGAGTAAGTGTATCTTAGGGTACAATAAGGAGAAGATAATTTGTCATAAATTAATAGGTCCAAATTAACAATCGATAATTAATAAGCAAAGGGAAAATCCAAAAGATTTAGGTTGAGGTTGATGAACCAATTTTTGACTGAAGAGAAAAAATGTTTCAAAGATCCATGTTACCATTAGAACTTGGTCAATAGTAGATGTAATCATACAGGAAATATGGTTAAGGATAAATCCACGTAGCCATTAAAGTTTAGACATGATCTCTGGTTGATAATTTAAAACCTATCAACCATATTATAGAATTGTTCGATTGATGTATTCATTGCTCTTACAAATTGAAGATCCTCACCTATAGGAAATTCTCAAATATCACATGGTTTATATAAAAAAGTAAGACTTTTTGGGCCTAATACAAAGATCAAATAAAACTAAATGTCTATCATACTTTTATGTATATTATGACTATGTTAAAACTGATAGATTGGGTTGGTTTTCGATCTATGGAGTACTTATGTTCAAGTTGGAGAAAATATAGACATAAATGAGATTATGAGGAAGTTTCTCATCTTTTGATATGATCACAATATTTATAAATAGGTACCTATGGCCATCCAAAGTAGATGTGGCATGAAGTTATTAATTTTGAGATATGAGAAGTTTGTCCTCGTTAGTATATCAAGTAGATGATGGCATGGATTTCCAAGGAAGAGACCTCTAAGATAGAAAGAACAATGGGAATTAAATTATTTTATATATATTTTAATGTTTGTTCCTTATTGATAACATCATGAATCATCATCCTCAGATTAACACTAATCCATCAATAGTAGTTAGACTTCATTCAATACTTTTTGCTTACATAGTTCCCTCCATATCATTACTTTTTCATAAATACAGGCTCCTGAGCCTTGAACACATGTGAATCCCTTTCTTGGTCATGAATATACTATGTCAAAATTTATATTTGTAACCTATTTGAAATTAATAAAGGATTATTTTCATATTTCATCATATTAGTCTAGTGTGTTTATGTCAGATTGATTTGCATATATGGTAGAAGTGTAATTCTTGTCAAGTCCTGATCTTTATTAGCTAGTAGTTTATCAAATTTTTCATGTCATATTTAGTGTTTAATGTCACTTTATTAAAGCTATCAAGTGGATACATTGTCTAGTTAAGTGCCTTTAATCAAGCCTTTTCATGACTTGACTCAAATTTTGATCACTCGCTGAACCTCTACATGAAATATTGATGCATAATAGTCATTTGGAGTTGTAGATACAATGTTTTTCTTGTCTCATTATTTTATTTATAATTTAAAAAATAGTGAATGAATGATCAAATTACTGGTGCATCATCTCTTTTAAAAAAATTTCATATATTCTTACCCATTTCTCTCTCCCTTTTCTCAATCAAATTTTTGTTCAAGTGATAGATCCAAAAGGAAGCTAACCTTCTCCAAAGGTTTGACCCAATTTTATCTGACCCAAAACTTAGGGTCATTCCCATGTTGTAATATATTTGATTAGGATGACTTGAAAAATCCCCTTGCTCATCTAGGGTGCAATTTAGGAAACCAATAATATAATCACTAAGAGAGGGCATTGAATCACTAAAACAAGATATTTCAAAACATCAAACTAAATCCCTAAAACCCTTAGTCATACACCATAATAAATCAAGAAACAAATAACCTATTTTTGAAGTGAACATGAAAGACAAGCAAGATAATAAGAGATCTTTGTGGGAAACCCTCTTGGGGATGAAACCCACTCTCAAGCCTACAAACACATGGACCACATATCCTATAAGATGATTTCGAACATGCGACTTTAGTAAAGTACCAAATTCAAAAGGATCACCAACTCATAAATATTACAAGCATGAACTTGTCTAATATGCTGAGTACAAACACAACATCTATGAAATGAACAACTCTAGAATTCTAATTGCTTCTCAATCTAATAGAGAAACCCTTCTCTTATTCTCATGCATAAAACCTATACATTCAACAATATAATTATGACCACAAACTAACATATGCAATCTAAACTCTGATATGACTCTCAAGACATCCACATATTTCTCACATCCTTCACAAATATTTATCTCATCACACACACTAATAACAACTCAAAACTTCATACTTAAGTCTAGAAACAATCACATTTAATTTCACTCTTTATATATTTTTCATGAATATTATCTTCTTGGTTATCCATAATACTTGAATTAAACCTTAAATCTTTTATTAGACTAAAACATATTTCTAATCCATTTGCATAGGTCGGTCAATACTTCATTAGTCCCAAACCACTATTAGGTCTTGGTGAGGCTTAAAACAATTAGGACTTCATACTCACATGTTACATGTGAGACTACATGGACAACAATCATCCTTTACCAATGATTTTCACACATAAAACATTTTTTTAATATCCCATTCATTACTCCCATCTGGGTCCATTCCACTTGGAACACCAAATCACACTTTTAACCCACTAATCAAGTCTCCTTGCTTTTTTGGCCTTCATACACAAAAATATAGTCTTTAATTTTTTAACCTAACACACAAATATTTTAAATATCCATATGATTAGATCAAATGGGTGAATCCTTAAAGACATATAATACATCTCCATGTGCTTTAGACACTTCAAGACAAGCTCTAAGCACTCAATTCAAGTCGCTCAGATGACCACTTAGATTGGTCAGATACAGTCAAAATATAGTTTTACTATTTTGAATCTCTATATCTAATGAGGGCCATATCATGACATATAATACCTTCTCATTAATGTTTGATAATTCATTGACATCTTTGTATTATTTTTCATTCTTTATTTTGCTCAGACACCTTCAACATACCTCTGCAATATGGTCACTCAAATTGTGAGTGTTCAACAAACAAAGTCAACTTATAATCAATTGTTCACACTAAATATGGATTGTTCATACCTCTAAACTCCATACAAAACATTTAAATGAATTTTGCAACACTATCTAATAGTTATTTCATCTTGAAACATCAAATACCATAAAAAATGGCACAATTTTCGTTCTCGGTTCACTTATAGAAATGGTCAAACACACAATCAACTTTGGATCTCAGTATCTTTGATTATACAAATATTAAAACCTTATAACTATGTTCTCTAGATGAACCTTAAATTCCTCTTCTACTTTTCCTTTTATAGCATGATAAAATTCATCATAGATTAAAATATATAGCTCAAATACTAAGCATTTTTTCTTCATCACAATTATGAATATATAAACACCAACGATCATTGAGAGAATTTTAAACTTTGAATAGGGTGACATCATCTCATGCACTATGTCAATATTGACCAGATACACATTATCGATCTCTTAAGATCATCTAAATCTTTAGCTTTCAGTGCTAAATCTAAGATCTAAGCTCCCAAATTGTGCCACATGGTAGCCCCATGTTCCTTCTACACATTTAACTCTTTGAATTGACCCTCACCATTGATCTTATGACCACTGAAACATACACTTATCATTTATATTCTATCTAAGCTCTGTGAATGCAATAAATGTTATTAGAACATTCATTATTTGATAAATTAAATTTTTCATGTACCATTGGATCAAGATCTATGATTTAATGTGCATTATTATATCTAATGACTAGTTGACCTTAGACTTTAATGAAGTTAAACTTGACAATTTTTGGTTCAACATAGTCTACAAGAGCAACTTTGAAGGTTTATAACATGGTCTCAAAAACACTTCAAGATTCTAAATCTTCAAGGTACCTTCTCGACACTATAGATAATATCTCCATGAAATCCTTTGACCTTAATTTAATTTTTGAGTACCATAGATAAATGCACAAACTTGTTGTTTCATTCTTATATGTATGACATGCAATAATGGTTTGGATTTTATTAAGATATAAGATTCATATTTATCATTCCAAATGATCAAATGACATATTAGGATTTCATCAAGACATCTATAGATGCCTCACACTGTCTCCTTTGTCTTTATAGACCTAAAAATGTGCCATATATTTATAGTGTATCAATAATAACCATCAATTGCCTATCCAAGCAAAGATTGAAGCTCATCAAATCACACTTTTTCATTTTCATCCTAGTATACATGACACCTCATCAAAATCCTTGGTTACCTTAGAGACATCATTGACAAACCTCCAAAAATCTCTCCCTTTTTTATTGATGTCAAAAACCAATACAAAGATTATGTTTAGACTATGTCTCTCTGCTAAATCACTTTCTCCCCCTTTGACATAATGACAAAGTGGGATCATATTCTAATCTTGAAGACCTATAAAGACTTCAAGAAGCAACAATATGAAAGGACCACCTTTTAAATATGATACAGACTATCCTTAACATTTTGCATATCTTTTCCTACCTTGAGCCTCTCAAATATGATCCATGACTATACTCTTATTTGATCATGACTAGATTTATCAAGACAAAACAAACATGAACAACATAAGCTACATGAACTCAGCTTGAAAACATTAAGATGGGCCCTCCCTAAGTCACCTGAGCTTAGGCATCCTTTGAGCACCTTCAGACCATCCCCAACCATGATGAAACAACACACTTGTCTTTATAACTTTTTTAATTTAAGCTACTTCCATAATTATAAGTAGATTAATAATCCAATCTTCAAATAGGAAAGATGTACAAAAATAGTTAACAAACTCATCTGGGTAAAACTATACCTTTGTTATTTGGATAAAATGACCAAAGACATCTTTTCTTCTTACTAGCCTTGTTTAGAGGCCTAGTAACCCTATGTGAACATTGAAGCACCCATAAATTTCTATGTAGATAACATCATTACTTGAAATTCCACATATAAATAAATATATTATTACCCCTCATGTATGCTAAAAATAAATACTCATCTATTGCTTTGCAACATACTTCCTTCCCAAACTTAATAGCCAGTTAGCCCTTCATTTTCACAAATCCTCCTCCATGGATGACACCACACACTTTCAGATAACTTTGAAACACATTTTAAGTACCCAATTGGCCATTTCAATTGATTAAGAAACCTAAGACCTCAATTGATTAGGAAAACCACTTTTCCAATAAAGACCAAAAAACTAGGTTTGTAAAACAAAAATGGTCAACATAATATCTTCTAGCTAACACCAACAGTTAAAAATTCTTCCACAAATGTAGGTCACCAATGTATACTTTTGGACCATATTTTTAAATTATAATCCTTTGGGAATCAATATTTCCTATACCATGGTTTTGGACCTATATACCCTTAAGCACAAAATGGGAAACCTAGGAGCAAACAAAAATTTTCAACTGCACACAAAAGAATTTAAAATTTTGCAAATCACCCAGCCTACGGACATTGTGCATACAACAATAAACATAATAAATCACCAAAACCTAATCATGATAACATTATAAGATCACCAAGCCACCTTATCCACATTGACAAACCAAACTTAATTGATCTAAAATTTCTTTTGTCAATCAAATTCTACTACATTGTCCTTTGATCCTTGGACCTAATCATTTACAAATAAATCATTTTATTTATGTATGAGGATTTGATATATTTTCAAATAAATTGACTTGGTTTAATCATGTCAACATGCTTGAGTTCATATCTATAGCAAACTTCTTTATATCTCCACCATGAGTGGAACATCTCACATATGCTCCCCCTCACATCATGCACAGTTCTTTAAGCCTCTCAATTTAATCGAGTTAGATACCCCTTACTCCATGAAATACACAACTTGTAATCTATTGAACTATGAGACCTTCTTCATGATATCAAAGATATGACAACACATTCTCCTCATCCTATATATTAATCTTGTCTTCAGTCTTTATATGTAATGAAATATCTTGATAACTCAATATCCTTGATTAGACATGTGGAAAATTCCATTACCTGCATCCATACCTTTAATACATAACTTGATTATTCACCATATTAAACAACTATACCATCCACCTAAGATTGACCAAAACTTAGACTTTATAATCAGTGTCCCCGAATATATTTTTTGAACCATTTCATCACAACATTTTGGAGCAAGTACATAAAACTCATTTTTCATCTTTAACCAAGAACATACTTAATATCTTATACTCAAAAAGAATGATATAACATTTATCAATATTTTTTACTTATAAGATGAATTCTCACACAACCTAGAATCAAAACTAATTAAAATGAACATACCTTTAGCTGAGTTTCTTCACTTGAGTTGATGAAGCATGCAAATATCTAAACCTCTAGGGCCCACAAGTCCTCCCTTAAGATTCACCATATTAATTTCTTGTACTGTAACTCATCTTATCAATATTAGCCCTCAAAGACCTCTCACTTTACATCAAAGACTACCTTCATGTATTTCTTGTCATGCAACACCAGCCAAGACTCAACAAAAATATACCATGCTTCCTCTTTCTATAAAGTTTCTCCTTGAATCCTAGAGAGACACACCCTAACCCACAATGTCCTAAAATAATGTGAAACTAGGAGTTATCCATAACTCCTCATATTCCTTCTCCTCCTGGGACATGTGATACTAATAGTTCTTATTCTTATTTTTAGGCTTAAGAGAAGCAACATGCTCATCCACAACAATATTATTATTTTATTCTAGGGTTGTATTGACAATACATGTAGAAAATAAAGATTCTTGTTATACCTTTTCACTTGAAGTTTCAGTCTCACAATTCAAAGCATCAATACTTGACATTGTCAACTAATATTGTTCATAGTAAACTTTCTCATTAGCATTAGGATGTTCAATTGTATATTATTCATCCCTAAAATTAGTAAATAATGAGATTTTCTAATTATCTTCAACCTCTATAGCATTATCTACCATGGAAAATAGTCAACTTGGACCTATAGACTAATCATGGCACAAATTTTCCACTTTTGGTTTCCATATTTTAGCTTGCCTTCTTCTTTTGATTCTAGGAGTCTGATTGAACTTATTTTTATTTGATGCCCTTTTCTTGTAGAACCTAGCAATGTGACCAATATTCTCACAATTGTAGCAAATAATTCTTCTTGAAGTGAACTCATTTTATATTACCTAATTTGGACAAAATATAACATTGTGTCCCATGTCATGATAACTATATCATTCACTTTGACTCACAACACTTGATTGATGATTCCATTCATAGGTCCAAGAAAATTCATTCCTCAATGTTCTTCTATACTCTCTTGCCTTATTAAATAATGGGTTACAAGTGTAGCAGTAACGATTGAAATTTTCATACCTCATGGCATTTGGCTGCCTAATCTTATTTGTCATCATTCTACCAACATTTTCATTTCTTAACTAATGATTAATGCTCAAGGTCTGACTGTCCTTGTTCACATTGTTCTTTATCTTTTCTTGGCTTACATTCTTTTATTCTTCTTTATAACCAAGTCTAATTCTATCACTAGCATGATTTTAAGTATTCAAAATGTTATCTAGATCGATTGAGCTCTTTTCAAAAACATTACATATGACTTCATCTTACTAGATGTCTTCTCTAACTCAACTTTCAATGAATCATTTTCAATTGCATACGTTGAACACTTATCTTATTTGTCTTGAAGGCTTGTAAATAATATTTCTAATTGACAACTAAGATGCTTGACTATATATTCATGCTCCTTAGTGTCTTCATTTATTCTTACCTCAAACACATTAAATTTATTTTCATAGTCCTTTATTTGAGACTTCACCTTCTTTTTTTATTCTCAAAATATTCAAATCTCCAAGGGCATTAGTCAACTCAGTCTCAAATTTTACCTTGTTTTCTTCATCATCTATATCACCTAAACCTCCTCTAAACCATATATATTATTCTTGATATGAGAAACTACTTTATTCAACCATGAAGAGAGATTCATATTCAATAGGACCATTATCTTCAAGATCATTTCCAGAATCACCACCACCATTCTCATCAGATGAGCTATAATAGCCATTTGTGTAGAGACTCCTCTTGTCCTTGTAAAAATTATTTTTGCCATTATACCTTTTGAAACTATTCATGCCCTTATCAGCCCTGAATTTATTTTTGCATTATCATGATCTTCATCATGTTTTTCATTGTCATTTCCCTTATGCTTACGTAGACATTTTTTGTTAAAGTGACCTAACTCTCCACAATTGATACATTTGAAGGGAAGTTTACCCTTAAACTTGCCTGGACCTTATATAAATATTCTTATTAACATAGTTACTAGTTTATCATCATCAAAATCAAAAATTTCATCATCCTTGACCTTCTTACCTTATAAATTCTTATTTGGCTTCTTTTCTGCATTAAAAACTACTTCTTTTTTATGTTTTTTATCCTCATTAACTCTCATCTCATAGGAAAAAAAAATGACATGCAATTCATCCATCTTAATTTTGGTTAAATCATGACTTTTTTCTATAGCATATACCTTTCAATCAAATTTAAAAGTTAGAGACATTAATACCATTTGAACTATATTTCCTTGTTAAATAACCTCTCTTATGCCTTTAATCATATTCACTACGTCATCAACTCTAAGAATATAGGAAGACACAGTATCCTCTTCCTTCATTTTGATACACTCAAATTACCTTTAGTAGGTTTTTAGTTTGGCCAAATTCATTTTTGAATCTCTTTCATAGATGAGCTAAAATTTATCCCAAATCTCCTTGGTGGACTTGTAATGTATTACCTTAGGGAACTCAACCTCAAAAAAACCATTAATGATAGAATTCATAGCTTTGGAATTGTCCTCACTTAGCTTCTTGTTTGTAGCACTAGTTGGAAGAGTATGTGGCATGGAATAACCATCCAAAATATTTTTCCAAGTATCAAACCCTAAGGACATTATTTAGGTCTTAATTATTACACTAAAAAAAGAATAATTGGATCCATTTAACAATGGATCTTATTTAATAGATAATATTTAAGAACTTGTCAGTGTACCTAAGATTACCTTCAAGTGGTTAAACTTATACAAAAGTTCTAGATCTAATACCAATTGTTAAAGGTATAATCACTAAGAGGGGGGTGAGATAGTGAAACAAAATATTTTAAAACTTCAAACTAAATCCCTAAAACCCTTATTCATACACCATAACCAATCAATAAATAAATAACCCACTTATATAAATGAACATAAAAGATATGCAAGATAAGACAAGATTTATGAGGGAAACCTTCTAGGAAAAAATAATAATCTCAATCCTATAAAAACATGAACTAGTTGTCCTATAAGATGATTAAAAACATGGGACTTTAGTGAATCACCCACTTCACAAGGAGCACCAAACCCTAAAAATGACAAGCACTATCTTGTCTAAGATGTTGAGTACCAACACAACATCTATGAAAAAAAAATCTAGAAATTTGATTACTTCTAAATCTAATGGAGAAACCCTTTGCATGTTCTAATGCATAAAAATTGTAAATTCAATAATATAATTATGACCACAATGTAAAACATGTAATCCACACTTTTATCTTCCTCTCAAGACACCCACATAGATCTCACAACCTTCACAGAGCTTTATCTCATCACACACACTCATAATAACTCAACATTTGATCCTCAAGTCTATAAACCATCATATTTGCTTTCACTCTTTATAAAGTCTTCATGAATATTATCTTCTTATTCATCCATAATACATGCCTTAATCCTTAATTTTTATATCATGATAAAACATATATTTAATCCATTATCATAGGTCATCCAATACCTCATTAGGCCCAAACCACTATTAGGTTTTGTTGAGACTTGAAACAATTAGGCCTTCATATTCACATGTTACATGTGATAATATTTGGACCACCTTCATCCTTTACCAATGATTAAAACAAATCAAACCTATTTCAAATATCCACTTGCTTAATATGATATGGTTTCATGGCACTTAGAATACCAAATCACACTTTGAACCTACCAATTAGGTCTCCTTGCTTTGTAGTCCTTCATACATAGAAAACACAGTCTCAAAGTTTTGAAGAAAACACATAAATATTTTATATAGACATATTTTTAGATCACATCATGGAATCCTTCAAGACCTTTGATACACCTCCATGTGATTCAAATACTATAACATAGGCTCTAATTACTAAGTTCAACTCTCATAGAATGGCCACATAGACTAGTCACATACACTCAAAATAAAGTTATACTATTTTGACTCTCTATATCTTATCAGGTGTATATCAGGACATATAATACATTTTTATCAATATTTGATACTTTTTTGACATATTAATATTCATTTACTTCATTAATTCTACTCATAATACCTTTAACTTACCTCTGCAAGATGGTCACTCAAACTTATAGTGTATTGCACATTCATATGGTCTCTTATTCAACATAGTCTGCAAGAGCCTATTTGAAGGTTTATAAATTTAAATTAGAAACACTTCAAGAATACAAATATTTATGACACCTTATTTATAGTATAGAAGACATATCCATGAAATCCTTTGACCTCAATTAACTTTTTGAGTATTAGAAATAAATACACAAACTTGTTGGTTCATTCATATTTGCATCACATCTAATGATGGTATAGCTTATCTTAATGTATAATATGCATGATTCTCATTCCAAATGATCAAATGAAAAATCAAGACCTCATCAAGACATCTATAGATATCTCACAACTTCTTCTTTGTTCTTACAGACCTACAAATATGCTATATCTTTCTAATCTATCAATAAAAACCATCAATTGACTATCTAAGAAAACAATGAATAATTATGCAATAAAATTGAAGCTCATTTAATCAAACTTTGTCATTATCATCATAGAAAACTTGACACCTCATTAACATCCTTGGTCACCATGAAGACATCATTGACAAACCTCTAGCATAAATTTCATTATTGAATAAATTACTTATTAAATTATTATACTAACATCTAGAATTACGCCATTATTTCACAAATAAAACAATAACATGGTATAAATACATGTATTTTTATCCCTATATATATTATGTGTATGTATATTATGCTCAACATAGGTGTTCTCACATCAAACACAACTTTAGCCACAAAACACCTTTTCCCATTTATTTATTTGGGTGTATGTGGTTTATTGGTAGGGTTATAAGTGAACAATAACCCATAAAATGGATTAAAAAATGACTCAAATATATCTGATCACATACATAGTGCTAACATGTGAAGGACCATTGATATATTTTTACACAGAGAGCGAAAACTCTATCAAATTACAATGCCCCCTTAAAACACTAGCACATGTTGGTCTCGTCCAAATATCGTAACCTTATCCTAAGAATATGTGAAGAATTGTTCTTAATTAATAAATACATAAATTATCCTCCTAGTTGATCACACATTCAAAATAACTATCTTGCATTTTCTAATTTCTAGCTAAGTTATTCTTCTTTAGTACCATTCCTTTTAACATATTTTAAAAAATTGGTAACTCTAAATTAGTTTGCGTAATTTATTAATTATCTTATACATTCTTATTTTGTGTAGTAGTATATATAATTAAGATTAAAACCATCTTAATATTAATTTTTTTTTTAAAAAATTGGTGAGCACCTCTATTTATTAAATATTTTAAACCCTAGTTTCTATTAGGGCTTCTTTTAGTTTTTAGCATTTCTATCAAGTTTTAATGTTTTAGAATTTTTTATTTTCATACCAAGCATGATCATAATGAATAAATATATCTATTTTATCTTAGTTCAGTTTTTTTGAGTCATATTTACATGTTTTTTGCCTAAAACTTGTAATTTTTTTCACTGACATATAAGTCTTTAAATGCATAATTTAATGGTGAAGATAAAATATGATATCAATCAAGAGTTTAATAATGAATATTTTGATTATGCTTATTGTTTTAAGGATTATTTTGACTTACCAAATATTATTAATATATTTTATAACATGCATATGGTTCCTTCTTTTCCTCCTTCCCCTAGTCATCATAACTACCACAATTCATGTATTTCCTATAATATTATCTCTTAGCTTATATTAGATTTTGTGGTCCAAGTGTTATCACTGGATGAGCTTAGTTGTTTTATAAATAAAATTAAGAGAAAAAAACCCATTAAGTACTTGCCTATCCCAAACCTAATCCAATAGGATAAGTTATTCAATCTAAAGTATATATTGGATCATTCAAAGAATACACTAGCTAAAATTTATATGATAGTTGAGTTCAAAAGGTTACTATTTTCTAGGATATTTTGTATCTAAAATTAAACCAGACACCTATGGATTTTGATATAGAGCCTTATTATTTTAGATATATCATATATAATTTAAATGACTTTGAGGATGTTATATTCTTTAGAAATTAGTATTTGCTTACATAATCTACTTCTTATTAAAAAATTCCTTTGTAAATACAACTTCAAATTAAGATTAAAAAATAAAAAAAGGTTTTGATTGATAATGGTTTAGGTTTGCACACTTTAAACCTTAAATTATTATAGATAATGAGTACTAACATGGCATATATTTAATATAATAACATAAAAGTACTTGATGATGTACCTCACAAAATAATGAGTTTTATCACTTTAGATATCAATTTAAGGCCAAAAATATTTTATACTCAGTTCTAAGAAATGCTTAATAATTTTCACTGTAACATGATATTAGGTACGTGACCAATAAATTCAATGCAAGTTGTACCTTTTACTCTACATGTATGTTTCAAATTTACACATCATGGCTACTTTTATAAATTCCATACCCGTGAATACTCATTCGTATATTATAATATTACATAGATTACTACTTAGAATCCAACATAGTTATGGTCACCTAAATATAATATATTACCATCAGAAAACGTCATACCTAAAGAGAAAATGCCCACATATGAGATTGGTGAATCTATTAAAAATGATAAATAGTTAGAATCTATAGTTATTTTATAAGAACAACACTGAGCTAAAAGGAACATGTACAAGAATTACCTTTGGTATTAAATTTATAAGATCCAAATTTCATATCCATAAAATTAATAGATCATGATTTTGATGCTAGTTTTGATGATGATACAAATTAAATATAAATGACCATTAGTGTTTACTCATGTCATTTGAATATCACACTAGTTGGCCTTAGTGAATACATAATTAATTCAAATGAAAACATTTAATTGAGAATAAATAAATGATAAATAATGGTTCTACTTATTCACAAGGGAAATAAAATTTATTTAAATGTACATACTACACAAAACACTATTTTAGTAAGGGTTCGTGGACTAATATATTTTTAAAATATGTGATTACTATATAATAAGAGGAACAATACATAGATTAATGCATTATAGGTATGCATGGAAAATCATTTAAAAATTCAGTCAATAATGTGGAAATAATGGATATAGAAGTAGATATCAAAATCCAAGCAAACAATATAGAGGATTAACCACATTTTATTTGATTAATATCAGTTGATTTGGAATTAATTGATTTTATAGTAGTATGACATAGATTTACTATTATATTATTAAATGAAGAGGATGAACCTTTTGTAATTTTCACATGATAACTAGACATGTAACTAACAATTAAACACAAAAAATAAATATAAATATAAGGCTAAAAACACTATTCAAAAATAAAACCCACACTACAGCCTATTAGGGATCAAAATCAAGGTCAAATAGAAATAAATTATAAACATTCTATAAGTAATCCTTTTAATTTTTAGGTTATTAATGAGAATGAATCTAGAAAACATATGGAAATAGATGTGGACACAAATAAAAATATGTCTACACTTGTGTTTCTTTAACACATAGGTTATGATCAAGATAAATTGCATAAATTTATATATTACCAAGGTTTAATAGAATATATTAAAATATTAGTTTCATGTGGTCCCAAAATTTTAGGCACACTCCTTTTCATTAACACAAGTAGGAAATCAAATTAAGGATACATTGGTTCAACAATGGTTAAATGAAATGGAATCTATAATTTATATATTAAAAAAATGTCTGACATTCAAATATGAGGATAATAGCTCACCTATCCAAATTGGCCATATTTAATGAGAATAGCTATGAATCATGAGCCCAAATATTAAAAATAAACCTTTCATAGCCATTGGCAATAGGGGTCTAGATGTCATGGAGATGGAAGCTATGGTGGATTTTAGTATCCTAAATCTTGGAAACAAATCCTTAACTAAGACATTCTCACATAAGCCAGTTGTAAGAGCACTTCCTAAACCTCTCAAACATGTATCAAGTAGTGATCCATGATGAGGAGTCTAGGAAAGTGTTTAAATTAGAAGAATACTTCTTGGACAAAGGTGTTATCTGAAGATTAATGAATCATTGACCAAAGTTTCAAGATCTTCATGCCTAGGTTTCAAATTATTGGCAAACCCTCCCAAAAGTTAACCTTGAAATTTAAAAATTTGTAAAAAGATTATTTATTTTTTTATCATATTGAGGACATGGAGAAGATTCAAAACTAATTTTTGATATTGAGTCACCATGCATTGGTCTTCAAACCATGGTCCCCTACCTTCAACCCTGTCACTAAATCTATTAATGTAAATCCCATCTCGGTTCACCTACCCCATTTTCTACTTTAGTTTTAGACTAGATCCATTTTGAAAGTAAGTGGTAAATCCTTGGGTGAGTTGCTACAAATGAACACGAACATAATAATTTAACCCACAATATTATTAGGATCTTGGTGAATATTGACACCTCCAAGAATATCAATTAAAAAATCATTTTAAAAGTATGAGACCGCTCTTGGTCTCAACCTCTCAACTATGAAATATTTTTGTTTAATTGCCATTATTATTTTAATATATTTTATTTGACCAAAAAATACAATTACCTCAAAAAAATTAAGGATTCTTATTGGTGCATTGACTTCCATCCTACCCACCTTACTATTTTAACTATGTCTGATAGTGATGAATCCTCATCATATTTATATGATATTTAAGCATGTATTGTAAATGAGGACTTTATAATGAATATTTATACATAAATAAAACTATTGGTAGATCCTAACACTCTAACGAATGTTGTAGACCCAAGTTTAGAGAACTATTACCTACATATCTCTATGGAGGATAACCTAGAGATTGACATATTTAGGTCATAATCAAATGATGTTATATCAACAAAAAATAAATATCAACCCTATAAATTAATTAAAATTCCTTTACCAATTCACTCAAAAGTCAGGAAAGATAAGGGATACTGGACTAAGGTGAAAATAGGGAAAAGGCAAAAGAGTAATAGTTTGGCCTTCTAGTATGAACTTCCTATCAAGGAAACTCTACATAGAAGTTTCACAAAATACGATTGAATGTGGAGATAAACCCCATGGATAAATTGGTATAAGTATAACAAAATGTTACCTGATAGAAATTGGGTTGTTATAGGAAAGTAATATTTATTGATTGCTCGACTAAATCTTTTACTCCTTAGTTATTATTGGTCATGTGATTGATTCATGAATACAAAATCTTTGTGGATAAATGGTTGTTTTTTTTTGTGTTTTTTTATAGGTAGGGGTGTCCCCTTTAGAAGGCTAAGGTTTAGCTACCCAATGGTTGTTAGGATTCACACAGGCCATTGGTTGTGGCATCCCAATTGATCTCAAATGTTTCATCTCATGTAATAGGTTATAAGCCCTTATAAAGCTTGTATTTTAACCTATCAAATTGAAACAAATGAGGATAGTATAACTTATATTATTTACTATGTAATTAGTAATAAAACTTTATTCATAAGTGAGAAACAATCCTCAAAGATGATTTATTTAAAAAACCACATATGAGGCTCCCTAAAAGGTAGAGAAACATGTTATACACTTGAACATGATTCAAAATAATGCAAAATATAAGGCTATGTTTATAGATCATCAATGTTATGATGATCAAAATGATGATGGTTTATGGGAATTTGACAATAATCATTATCAAAAATATGATATGATTCAAATAGATCAACGGTTCAATTCTCCACATTCCTTGGATGTGTTGTTCGATTTTTAGAATATCATGTTTCGTATGTGTGTGTGTGTGTGTGTGTGTGTGTGTGTGTGTGTGTGTGTGTGTGTGTGTGTGTGTGTGTGTGTGTGTGTTTCTAATGAAACATTATATTCTACACACACACACACACACACACACACACACACACACACACACACACACACACACACACACACACACACACACACACACACACACACACACACACACACACACACACACACACACACACACACACACACACACACACACACACACACACACACCATAAAATTCTAAAAATTTAAACCTAAGCATGTTATCTTTAATACATTTATGTAACATGATTTGTACTTCACTATATGCATTAGTTATCTATATCTGTTTTATATCAAACATGGTTCAAAAGTGTGATTGAGCTAGTTTAACAACATACATGTTATTATTTTGAGATGTAGTAATGAGTGGTGATACTATCTTAAACCTAAAATAATTACATAGACAAAACTTCTCTAATTTATATAGTAAAACACTATTCTGTAATCTATTTAGATTGGACATCTCCCAATAAACACATGATTTGATTATTTAGAATAAAACCAATGACAAGCTTTATATTACTTATTAATATAATAGAAAGTTCATGTGGGGCATCCTTTTACACATATTTTATCATTACATGACTATCTCTATTGTTCATACATCATTACATTGCATTGCACATTTTTTTTGCTAACATAATTTTACATTTATTTACTAATAGATACTTGAGTTATTGAATATCGTGATGTTACAATTTATTTATATAAAATTCACTTATTCATGCATTTTTTCATGTTTGTTTTTTTTCATCCTATTTTTTGTATTAATCTTGTTTCAATTATGTACATTTAAACATGCCCTTACTTTTGTCTCTAAGCCTTATTATGTGCTTATATGTGTGTCAATAACATTCGAACATGTCCTTTGTATGTTTCAACTTGGATTTATTGGATGTTTTATATGATTTGATGTGTATTCTTTGTGTATGTGTGTTTGTTTGTGTGTGTGTTTGTGATGGTCATGAATATTGTTTTCTTTGTTTTCTCAAAAAATTTATACCACGATGGGAATCATACATCTTATTATTTTTAAATTCCATGATGGGTATGATGCCTCCTCCAAAATATTTTATATATCATTCTAAAGTTATCAATATATGATCAATATTTACTATTTTTCTCATTATTAACATCTATCAAGACATCACTCTATGTATTCTTGGTTCTACATGTATCTTACATAACCACATTAATCAATTTATATATGTGATTCTATTGTATCAAATTCTAACATTATCATTGCAAATTTAAAATTTGTATATAACATCATTCATATATCTTTACTATTATCATATAATTAATTGTGAATGATTAAAATCTCACAATAAAATAAGGGCCATACAATGTGGCTTGTTAGAGACTAAAAGTGAAATACACACTACAAAGAAAACAAAATATAGATTTTTATTAGTTGATCATAGTTTTTACCCATATTTTTCTTATAAATTAGTTTCAAAAAATATCCCTTCATTTGGACAATGGTGTACGCTGACTGTATCCATAATAGTGTGATAATATCTTAGCAGTTAGAAAAATGTGATTCAATAGATTATCAAAATCCTAGTCTATTAAAGGGTACTTTATAGCTTGTATACAAGTTTATTTTAGATGGTTAATTTTAATTGTCTTATACTTTTCTCATATTGGTAGCACCATGTGAGTCATGTGTTTTATATATCAAAATTATTTTTCTCATAAAATCACTTGATATTACTTAGTTTCAAAATATACAAATACCCATATATCAGATTGGGGGCATGACTTGTGACACATGACCACTTCCTCACTCATTTTTTCACTTGTTATCACAAAAGGAATGGAAATCAATTTATTTAAATATGTTCTATACACTAGACACATATCTTGTTATTTTATACTAGTTTTGTGCCAATTTTACACTATAAAAAAATAGTATTTCATCTATCGTAGTTGATTCACCTTTTTCATCTAATTCTACAATCGAATAATCTATTAGAATTCATACATAGTGTTATTTCTTCAAAACTACATTGGGTATGAATTGATGAAGTCTATCACATATTGAGTTCTTAATCACACTCTCATTTCAATGAACATTGGGGTATGCATAGTCGAATCCAAGTGTTTAAATGAAATTAAAATATCCATGGGTCGTACCCTCTACAATCAAAACATAATGGTTTGCATACCTAATCACATGTATTTTTTCCATTCTATTTCATTCATAATTTCCTTATCCTTACTTTGAGATTGTTTTTATTAAATAAGGACCTATTTATACAATTATCATTATAGATTTGCATGAATTATACTCCAACACATGGCCTAAATTCAATATTTAAAATTATTCACAAGTACGTTTGCATATATCACTCATCTGTTTACTCTAGTAATTTTTCTTTGTTGTATTACTAAAATAAAAGTGGGGGGTGGGGGGGGGGGGAATGTAGACACATAGATTAAAATTTCTTACTAAAATTATGAAATTATAAAAATTCCTTTGCACACTTATCACATGCCCAATTTCATATTATTTGACCACCATTCTTTCACTTCTATGTAATTGTGCTTACCTTTCAATCAAAATATGATTAAGGATATCCCTTTTCACAACTTTAAGTAGCCTAGGTTACTTTAAATTTGATCAAAAATTCTATTTTTTCTATATTTTCTCTTTAGGTAAGGTTATTTGGGGGGGGGGGGGGGAATGTAGACACATAGATTAAAATTTCTTACTAAAATTATGAAATTATAAAAATTCCTTTGCACACTTATCACATGCCCAATTTCATATTATTTGACCACCATTCTTTCACTTCTATGTAATTGTGCTTACCTTTCAATCAAAATATGATTAAGGATATCCCTTTTCACAACTTTAAGTAGCCTAGGTTACTTTAAATTTGATCAAAAATTCTATTTTTTCTATATTTTCTCTTTAGGTAAGGTTATTTGTTTAGGACAATCCCACTTTCTAATAGTGTTTAAATCTATCAACCATGTATTACTTCCAAGTAATGACTATTTTATCAAATTAAAATTAACCTGACATGTCATCTTACATGTTTTATAATATGTATTAGAGGTAACTATAAAATGACCACTATAAATCCAAATTTTATAACCATTTTATCATTATAGGTTCACGTTATTGAAAAA
>JARHVA010005268.1:892500-900000 GCA_037957365.1 Torreya grandis | reverse complement strand
GTGTCTTATCATTCTTGAGTAAGTCAATGGTCACTTTAATTTCATCAAACATGATATCCTCATCTAGGAAAAATTATTATATACGTGATACTTTATTTGGAATATAGATATCACAAATAGACATATTCTTCTGTATGAGAGAATTAGATCCATCAAACAAAAATAAGTTGGATTAGAATTTGAATAAATTTTCTTTGATAATGAAAGAATCATGAGCAATGTTACCCTGATACTAAATATCGATAATTTTTGTCCCTTGGTTTTTGGTTCTCAATAAATGAAAGAAAAACTTAGACCCTTTCTCACCAAGCTTAACCCATATCAACCTGGAGCAAATATACACTCACATGACAAGGTAGAATTAGGTTTTCCTAACTTGATTCTTAAGAGAGTAAAACTTACCCACTAGTTTATCATTATAGGGAATAAGTTTAAGAGAACTTTCATCATGAGTAAATTTTTCCTAGATGATAATAACAAATTTCATGTCCATTTTGTCCTTTATTTGATAATACATTCTTGAAAAGTTTTTGGATAATTCCATACAATAGTTCCACTATGTAATACTAGAGCTATAATTACATGAAAGTTTCCGTACTCTCTAAGAAGAATGAATACCATCCATAGAAACATGATCATTTATGTGAGAGACATTAAACTTATAAAGTCATTTGAAAGAAGAAGAACTTTTATGTATGTTTGAATTTAAATAAAATCCATTTTTAATGGGATGTTGTTTTGAGATTGTGTAGGGTAGAACATTCTCCACATTTCCAGCACCATTTGGGGTCACTTGAAAGGAATATTTGTTTAAGTAAAATCTATCAATTATGGAATATTGTATTTTCTTATTGTTTTGATTATTGCACTAGGTAAACAAGATTCGTTTAGTTTGTTTTTACCTTTGTTTAATGGATCAACGAGTCTATGCATTCTCTTGAATTTAGATTAAAATAAAGTCTCGTTACCTTTCCAAGACTGATGGTCACCAAAAATTTTGTCTTATTTTTCCTTGACCATGTTAAAGTCACCTCCAAAAATCCATGGGAAATTTTTCATATTAGTTTTAATCCAATTCCATAGATCAAGTCTTTCTCTATAATCATTAGGAGAATAAATATTACACAAACCAAAACATTGATTTTGATTATCAAGTAAAATCCATACAACTCTATTACTGGGGGAATCACCATGTTCAATAATTCACTCATTCAACTCGATATTAACTACTATGGAAGCCCCTCTTTTACCTCTTTCATGATTAGTATAAAACTAAGTTACATAAGGCCAAATGAAATTAAAGATCGAGGACATGTGGGAACTCATAGCCTTAACTTATTTAAGATGTGAAAAAATCCAATTTATCCATCGAGTATATAAATTGTCTCACAATGGGTTTTATATTAGGAGATTTTGATCCCCTAACATTCTAACTTATAATCCACAAAAGAAATGGATGTAAGGGGTTCCATTAGATTGATTAGGGGGTTTTCCCCCTCTTTTATATAGTATTTTTAAATAGTCTAGAACCTTTGTTTTTCACCTTCC
This sequence comes from Torreya grandis, assembly GCA_037957365.1. Taxonomy (NCBI): domain Eukaryota; kingdom Viridiplantae; phylum Streptophyta; class Pinopsida; order Cupressales; family Taxaceae; genus Torreya; species Torreya grandis. The sequence goes on along the minus strand of JARHVA010005268.1, from coordinate 898,452 downwards.
ACTTAAAATCTTGGTTAGTGACACCAAGTGGGATATCTTTATATTTTTTATATATTAAATTATAAGAGTATGATCAAGAGGATTCGAAATAGAGTCAATTTTGAGTCTTTTACCACCCCCTTTAGGCTTCTAATTTCTACTAACATTGGGGTCTTTGAGGGACAAGTGTGAAATCACTATAGAATCCAAGTTAGAGCTGAGGTTACTATGTTTCTCTTTCTCTCGATAAATTACCATGGGGGAAGTAATCATCACACTGTACATAGTGGCTGAGAGAGGCCATTCTATCAAGGTTAGAAAAATTACTAGTAGGAGGGTCAGCTAAAATAACCACATACTCCTCAGAGGGAAAATCCATGAGATATAGGACAAAGGAATCCAATTGAGTTATCTACTCAATAAAAGCATCATCTAAATTATCTGTAAAATAGTTAATCACATCAGGGAAAGAAGTCACCATCTCAATAGATGGTTATGGGGAACTATAGGTGTGGGGAGAGCATTGAATCACAAATTTTCCTAACGCATCTTATAATGTTGGATCATTTCCCCCAAAGTCTACTTATGGGAGGCATAGTACATGAGATATTCACTATTAAACATAGGGTTTTCAATGACATTAAAATTATTAATGGACTCCATCACACAATCTTCCTTCTAAGTAACCTGGAGTTTTTGTTTATTATGGAGGTTCTCCTTGTTAACCAATAATGGAAAATTTTTCATTAGGTGTCCATATTTTTAACAAAATAACATTTTTTTAATCCTCCCAACTCTTTGACAGCACAAAAATGGTATATCTATTTGATATCAAAGTTAATGGATCTATGGATATTGAAACCCTAGTGTTCATATGAGCTAATAACAATCTCATGTACTTAATTATAAGGATTTATCTAAAGGTATTTAAGGCTTTTGGTAAAATTTTCCACAATTAGATAGGAACATTTTTGTTATCCACCCATTTAGATGAATTTTTTAAAATAAGGTCATTGTTATCCATATCTGGGCTCCAAAGGACCACCTTGAATAAAGACTGACAAACATTCCACACGGGCTTCTGATGGCCATTATGTGCATATTAGAGATTTTAAATTTAAAAAATCCCTTTTTGAATCATTTGATAGAAGCTAATGTAGCTACCCATATTCTTACCCATAATAGAATTGAGCTAATTATCAAAGATTTTTTTGGAATAGAGAGTGTTCTTGTTAAAAAAACAAAAAATCTCTAACATTTTTTACTTGATTTCTTCCTACTATAGATTTTTTCCCTTTGAACCATTTACAACAAGAGTTAAGGATTTATCAGGGCTAGGGTGCTTACCAATTTAGGCTTCATCTCACTCCTACTCTCCATGCTCTCATTCACAAATAGGGTTGGAAAGGAATTCTATGTCTTCTATGTGTTTCATCACTTCTTCTTGACATAGGACTACATTGAATAACTTATTCAATGTTATAAAAGGACCTTCTCCCACTTGAGATAAAAAAGATAGACAATCCTTGAGATTGAAATCCATATCAGCCCTTGGAGGACCGTCTAGATCATTAAAACCACCATTTTCAGCCCTCTTCACATGCTTAGGACCATATTTTCCAAGAGTTTCCATAAACATTTACAATTAACACCATAACCCTTTTCTCTTAGAGGCCACAAAATAGGGAACCAATTAGGGGAGACATTAGATGGTATGGGGTATCTAGCAAGACATATAAAATAGAGAGAAAAAGAAAAACAATAAACACCTACCATAAATCCAAAAATGAAACTAAGAAAGATAAACATATTCACTAAATCAATTTGAACACCATGGGCACCATAGGAAAAGAAACATGAAAATTAAGGAAGGAAAGATAATCAAGTTAATTATCCAAGAAAACTTGAAGCACAATCAATGGATGATGACTCTTCATCTCCCCATTGAATATATTGAAGATTCTCTTTTCCAACTTTCATGATCTCTATTATTCTTGAGTTTTAATCTTTGAAAATTATATCTCGATTATATTTTTGGACTACATAAAGCTAGAACAATTTTAATACGCTAGAATTTATTGATGTAGCATCAAGATTGTTGGTCATTAAATTTTTTATATGATGTTTTTGGATCTATAAACATTAATGTCAACTTTGGGACCCTATAGTTGATGTTATTATTCATACTATGATGCTACTATCATGTATAAAACATGTGCTAGATTTAAATATGACTAATATCCATTTTTTAGGTTTTATACCACATTATTACTAATATATTCATAACTAGAAAACATAATGTATTTATTTATTTATGAATATAACCATAGCCCTTCCTCCTTCTTCACCCTGGGGATGTTTTTTATAAAATTAGGTTAGTGAGCCCATAGTGTCAATTTGACCTCAACTAAATCTATGTCAATGATATCTTCCTATAGCCAAAATTCTGAGGAGGTCCTCAGACTTATGTAGTTCTCCCATATTTGTGGGATTTTTTATGAATAATGGTCTAATATGTTATACTTAGATGCATGAATTGATATATCTTCTAACTTGAAAACTACAACTAATGGGTTTTTATTTGGATGCTTTATACCATTTTTATGATTTCTCATATGATCAATAAATAAATATGGATAAATATGTCAAAATGAATTAGTTATGTGACTAATTGAATGATCCTTAGTAGGTTCTTGCTTGGTATTTTCTAGATGAAAAATAATAATCCTTATACTTGTATGTTTACCACACCTTTTTAAAACATCTCATGGTAGGGTTAAATAAGACAAATAAGAAAACCCATAGGTTTTTCAAAATGTTTAATTAGATGACATTTGAGTATTGGACACTAGATATAGATATATACACTAGTGTCCCATTATGATCAATAGTGTCTAAAAGGATATAAAATAAGTATAGGTCTGTAACTCACATTAAAGGATATAAATCATGTTTTAAGAATTTTTTACAATATAAAATATCTAGGTGACCAAAATGATATGGGTCAAACTATAAGATTATTATTTAGGCATAGTGAGATAGTGAATGTAATATTTTTAATAGGAGTGTCCAAAACCAAAGGTTTGATCCTTGATTACTATTTTTTAAATTTACAAGATGAAATTATTAGGTTAAACTAAATATATGTGCACATGGGTGTGTATGACATGCCTTGCCTTTGCTTGTGCCCATATTGAGTGTTGTGTTAGTTTATGAATTATAACCAAGAGCATGATATAGTATGAATCAGTGAGTAAAATATAAAATTTGATATGATTGAAATGATTTAAATAAAATAAAGAAAGGAAGTATTACACTTGTATTTCAATGCAACCATGTTTCTGCTTTCTATTTTTCTTGTTAAATATAGTTCCTTATAAAGCATTGGAGTTGAGAGAGGCTTAGATATAAATTTTGAATATTTGAAGATGTATATTGAATTTAGTTTTATGTAAGGATGAGTTGAACATTGAGATAAATAAATATCAATCACACAACTTTATTGTGAATATATAGTTTATTAGGGTAAGTGATTTAATCAAATCAACATACAAATCTAGTGAGATTTGGTGATGCAACAAACCAAAGATATAAATTTCATGAGGTTGAATTATTTAATAAACTCAACCCATAAAGAGAACCAACTAATTCATATAGATAAGGTTTAGTAATAGTACTTGATAATGTAAAATTGTGCTTCCTAGTGATAGTAATATAGAGATATAATTAGTAAATTTTGAAATTTTTGGTGTATTATCTTGGCATATTTATCTGTAATGTGTCTCAAAATTAATTATCAATCAAAATTTAAAATTTGTTATATAAATGTGAAAAATATATATTCCATATATCTAAAACCATATATCACAAATACATGAAAAAATGATGTAATGAATATGACTCTTACCGAAGTGTATATCTGAATCATGTAACTATAATATGGATTGTGCAAGTGTGGAGGTCATGCCACTATGGCATGCCCATATTGAAATTTAGAGATATTGATAATTATATATTTTTGGATATCATGTATTAATAACATGACCCCAATAAAGTCTAAAAATTGTGTAAATGTGGACATCATGGTTTTATGACATGCAACCACTTATATGCTCCACATTTGGTTGTGAGTAAAATATATTTTGGTAGGCACCTTACTTTAAAATCATAAGTTAGTTATATAATTTATGTATAAATCATGTATAATATATATGAGTAACATTCCTAATTACATATATCAATGAATTGCATAGTATATGATTAGAGCAATACATAGGATGCATGATATAGATCATGGCAACATCTAGACTATAACAATGCATCATAAAAAAAATGTTAAGCACACACAAAATAACACTCAATTTAATTGAGAAGAATGTTCATAAGAGATATCATATAAGGGGCATGCTAAAATTCCACATAATAAAAAATAAATAACATATTCAAATATACAAATTACAGTGGTACAATGGACAATAGGCAAGGAATATATTCAAATATTCAATACATAAGAGTATAACAATCAATGAAATACACTTTAGGAAGTGAAAATGTGAATAAATAAACTATAAGTAACAAAAATAAGTATAGTATACTAGGATTTGCATATATATGTTAGAAAAAAATGTCATGTAACATGTCATAGCAAGTACAGTAGGAAATATATGAGTATGTTTATAGACATGTTTAAGAATTTATATGTAGTCTCAAACTTGATAATGTATAAATGATCATAAAGAAGATGTAACATGTATAAATCTTAATTAATTAAGTGAATTACCATAATCTATTATATGACATGGGTAGAATAGAGGTCTAACACATATATCTACATATATAATATGTCTGAGGTATGCTCATATAATACTCAATGATGCATGAAACATATCTGTATAAAAATGATATGTTATCTACTAACATGAAAAAAGCAACATAGGTGTCAAAGAACTAGTAAACATCAGAATGATAAATATTTTTGTATTTTCTAGGCTTTTTTATTTTATTTTTGAAATATTTATTTTTTCTATATTTTTTCATAAATTTTATCCTTTAGTATTTTTAGAATATTTTAATTATTATTATTATTATATATATATATATATATATATATATATATATATATATATATATATATATATATATATATATATATATATATATATATATTTTAAATAAGGGCTAGCCTATTATCTCATTTAAGTGATGCTCATAATGTTCCCTATACTTAGAATATCATGAATCATATCAACAATAATTCTAACGATCATGTATAGGTGTCATATTTAGATCTACAAAATCATTAATAGTTTATGTATACCTAATATGAGTATGTGATCATAAATAAATAATATCGGAAGTAATGGTTCATGGAAAAAAAAATTGAGTCATATTTATTTTAATTAGAATAGTAGCATTAGAACATGTTTAATTTTTTTATGTAATTGGGTATATTATGTAATACTAGATGAGGATTCTATAGAGTCCACTATATATCTATAGTGCAAATGTATCTCAAGTATAAGACTCCTAGGAAGGAAATTGCCTATTATTTTCCATGTCATAGATGATAATCCTTATTTGGTTAGGTAGTTGTTTGGGTAAGTATTCAAGGTCATTCTAATAACATATCAAATACTCTCATGTTTGGTATAACTGAAAAGTTATTAATCGCATGTTCTGCCCCAAATTATAAAGGTAAGTCAATCTGATAATTACAATTTGATGTCCCATAAAACACTCTAACCATTTTTTCTCAAGGTTATACATCATTATTTTTACATCCCAAATATGTAATTAATGACATATTACATAGGTTCTCAATATCACCATTATAAATAATAACACTATGTATAGGATAATGATCAAGTTTTGCTCAAATAAATAATGAATGAAGATCTAAGTCATCATATACAATTTCACTGTCATCAAAGGAAATGGAAGGTGTCTGAACCATACAAGGTGTTGTGTATATAA
>JARHVA010005268.1:867500-882500 GCA_037957365.1 Torreya grandis | reverse complement strand
ATCTTTGTGGAGTTTTTACACAATCTAAAAAGTGATTTTCATGTAATTTGTTTATCGTCAACTTAATAAAACTTGATATCATTCATCCTGGATGCTTCCTTCATTTTGCTAATGTTTTACCACATATATCCTATGTTTTATAAGTTTAAATATATATGTTATTATATTATGTAATTCTTTTTTTTATTTTAGAGTGCATGGTTTCCAAATAGTAAACTATTTCATAGCTAGTATTTCTACTAGATCCAGGAAGATGCTTATGAAGGGAGTAATCCACAATAGAAAATAGATCTACTTAAACATTTTAAAATTATATTGTAGTTAGAAACTAATTTTCCACCAACTAATCCATGCCAATATCATGAGCATATATTATAGTGATAGATGGAGAAAAAGATTTGTAGCATTGAGCTAAATTATTAATGATGCCAAAATTCATGAAATTGATGCAATTTTTTTAGTTGTGACTAAATGGAATAGGAAAGAGATGGTTTTATGTTGAAGAAGATATAGCAATATATGTAGTGACCCAAATCTAAATCTTGATCTAGATTTAGATATAGATCCTGATGATTGATATTATTCAAGGCCAACTTTGATATTTTCATGTAGATTTTAATGTTCCATTCAATGATGCAATTAATTGTTATGGTTTATGATTAAAAAATTAAAATCATCATTTTGGAAACCCTTGAGAGGCTATACAAGTCTTGTGAGGGAAAATGCATGAATAATACTACATCGTTATGTAGAAGATGCAAATGTTGAGTTCAAATTGAAGTTGAGAAATGACACTATAATTTTTAATATATTTTGTAATGAGATATGGTTCATTCCATATTTATGATGAGGGGAATGTATTTGAATCTTGAAAATGATTAGAGTGGACGTATCATAAGAGGAGTCGATAAATATGAGCTTATTTTTAGGTTTTTGTAGTTATAAAAAAAAATGCTAATGTCAATGGCATAGTGAATGGACTGATCTTATCTACTAATAAAAAATGTTGGGGTCCACACTCTCAATAAATCACATAAATCCACAAAAGTGTTATATATTAAAAAAAATGGCTGGTTGTCTAACTAAATACAATGAGTTTGTTAGTATGGGTTAAGTTTGCCCTAATGAATATGGACGGTGGTGAAACAAGGATTGGAGGTTGGAATGAAAATACATTATTCTTTTCATAATATAAACCCAAGGCATTATATATTGGGATCAACTCAAGTAAGTCCAATGGAAAGGATATGAAATAAATTCATTAGTTTCCATTTGTGCTTAGTATTTGTAGCATTATATCTATCATATGAGAAACTTCATGTGTTTTGTTTGTGGAGATGTTATAGCCATATAAATCATAATCAAAGTTTTGTTTAATCTTTGTATATTGAAGAAGTTAGTCTTAGTTAAGTTTTGAGAATGATTTTCACCATCTAGTCTTGTGTTTTATGATATTGTATTGTATTTTCCTCTCACTTGTTGGTCTATTTCTATTGTTTATCTTCATGGTGTTGATTTTTTTGTTCATTTATTTTACCACATCAGTTTCAAGAGTTATTGATAGGTGTTAATTATTATTGGTCATAATTTTTTATCATTTTTTAAAATTCAAAGTGAGTATATTGAGACTGAGGCTCTTATATTTTAACATGTCATTGTTAAAAGTGCAAATTTGTACATAAATTTACCCTATATTCATTTTTTTAGTTAATTAAAACATGGATGCAAGTTCAGAAGGTTTTAACTATTTGATTGAAAGTGTGTGAATTAATGGTTGGCCTATCCTGAATTTCTTTCTAGTGAACTACATGTGTAATCCTCAAAGGATGAATAAAATGGTGTTATTTATGGAGAAGGCATCTCAACAATGGAGAAATTGGTCTTTGACTAGACTTATTTTTCTCCAAAAAAATTTACACAAGATATCTATGAGAATAAATATATTTAGGTGATGATCAAAACTTTGATTTCATAATTGATCCTTGATCAAACAAGTTAATTCAAAATGGAATTTAAGTGAAGATATATTATTTCCACTCATTATAAATCAGAATTTGAGAGGAATTCCTATCCCTGTAAAAAATAATTAGATAATATGGTCAACTAATCAACTAAGAAGAAAAGAGTACATACTCATTTTTCGGTGAATCTAGATATACTACAATTATCCTATATATTCAGATCATGGACAAGGAAACCACTATCTTTGAATCAAGTCTATTGTTAGGAAATTTAATAGAATTTGGTTATGTTTAGAGGAAGTGATTTATTGATATTACCCAACATAGAGAGTGAATATTCCATTTTATTTCTACTACCTCCCCAAAAGTTCTTTTGTTCTCACATTTTATAATAAATAAGATACATAAATAGATTTTTTTGGAGGTCCTTTATTATTATAAAATGTGGCCTTTCTATTATGAATTGAAAAAAGGGTATTGATGTTTCCCTTATAATTATGAAATATGCATGCCCTCCATCATATAAGATCTAAAATTTAAGCCATTATGTGAACTTATATTGTAATATTGAATATATCTATATGTATATGTGATATATTTTGCATTGGGGGTAACTTAAACCATTCTCTAGTTACAGAGATAAAACTTATGGTTGGAAATCATACTTGGGTCTAATAATTTTATTATGATAAGTCACCCTTTAGGTGAAATGGATACCATGCAAAATTTCATTTAAGAGAAAATTTATCATCCTTGACTAAACCCCACAAGCCTTATAATTTTTCTCATCTAAAGCTCAATCAGCCCACTTTGAATTGTTATTTTAAATGAGGTCAATATTTTAAACCCTAAGCTTATTATGGATTTCCTTATTTCCCCAGAACATGTTGTAAACCCAATCCATAAAAATAATCCTCATCCTCTTATCTTATTCAAATAAACACCCCTCCTTATCACTCATATTTATTATTATCCCCTTTACCGATTGGTTTATAAACCCGCTAAGTATTCTATATTGAATTTTTAGTCAAATTGCATCCACCAATATTACATTGGGTAAATTAAATATGTGAAAACAAATATATTTTTACTCATACTAAAATACATAAAGTAAATCAAATCCAAAATTCTCATATCTTTAGAAATACTCCTAACCTAGGAAAAGGAAAAGTAAAATGTTCTACTTTAACTCATAAGTTATTGAAATAGTAAGTATGTAAGGCCCCCTTCACAAGCTATAATTTTAAAAGAGAGAGAATCTTTAATGAATGAAGGGAGAGACACCTTATAAACATAAATGGAGATATTATCTTGTAATGCCAGTGGGATGAGGTCCAATAATAGATAGAGTTTCATTAAGGGACAATTTTAAATATATATCCCAAATCTAGATTTTATCCAAGAAAATAAGCTTCCTAAAACAATGTGTCTATAAAAATGATTCAAAATTTTCAAATTCTTTGATTTATTTTTAAATGGATATGAGGGTCACTATAATGGATTTTGTATTCTCTTCAAAAAGTATTTAGTTACTTGTTTAATTGTATACTCTTGTAAAAATAGGATCTAACTTAAGATCTCAAGCCTAAAGGAGAATATGTATGTTTTAGGTTTAATGTGTATGCTCCCTCAATCTAGGTTGATAAATAGATAATCTAGAAGGAATTCTCCATGGGTTTTAACTATTTTAAACATGAAAATATTTTGTTCGCTAGTGAATTGTATTTTATATTAGTAAATTGTGGTAAAATAGGTAGGATTTACAAAAATACCCCATCCCAATTAGACTTCATTTAAAAATTTAATGAAAATAATCTTTGTAACATTGAGCCTAAATTTGGATCTTTTACATAGACTAACATAATATCTATTTGTGGTAACATTAATGAATGAATTGATTATATTTCTAGTCTCTAACCATTATTCAAATCAAACTAGATCCTTCACTCTGATATTAGAAAAGTATCAGGGTATAACCATTTATTTATTTCACTGATTCTAAAAAGAGATGATTTTCCTACTAACAAGTCCTTTAGATTTCAACTGATGTGGATAAATGATCTAAATGTGATAGACATTATCAAACATTTATGGAATGAACAAATCCCTAGAGGTAACACCATAATGTTTATTGTAGATCATGATCTAAAAAGTGTTAGAAAACACCTCCTTAAATTGAAAAATAATGTTTCTAGGAATAAAGTTATGTAAAAAAAATTATCATTGAATATGATATTTAGATCCTTCAAGACCAAATGTAGAGGGTTGGTCAAGACATAACCACCTCTCATGGAGAAAGAGATAAATAGAAAGCTCAACTTAGTTCATGTAAAGAGGATATTTTATGGAGACAAATATCTAAGTAGTGTTGGATTAATGAAGGATACCATAACAAAAAATTATTTCACCAATCTACCATTGCTACCCATAGTTATAACATGATCTTAAAACTTTTAACCACTAATGGTCCTCATACTAAATATTTGGATACGATTAAGAAGTAGGTAGTCCATTTGTTTGAAAACCTCCTTATTGATTACTCCCTATATTATGCTTGAGATCAACATGAATTTATGAGTCTCATTGAAATAATTATCAATGATAATTACAATGTTTATTTAATGAGGCCTTTTGTAAAGGAATAAATATAGATTATTATTTGGAACATGAACAATGATAAATCCCTAGGATCTGATGTGTTCCCTCTAAGATTTTTCAAGTACTCTTGGTAAAATTTAAAAATGGATATTCTCAAAGATTGGAATGAATCTATATCATAGAGAAAAAATTATAAAGGGTTCTAATTAAACTTTTCTAGCTTTGATCCCCAATAAAGCTAATATAGACACATTAGACAACCTTAGACCTATACCTATTTGCAATTCCATCTATAATATTAATTTAAAATCCTTAGTAAATCATCTACAAATCATCCTTCCTCTTCTCAATTCAAAATAACAATGTGTTTTTTTCCAAAAATAAAAAAATCTTAGATTATGTTATTATTTTGCACAAACTAAATCACATAACTAATTTAAATAAGGAAGCAATTATTATTATAAAAATTGATATTATAAAATCTAATTATAGGTTAAATTCGAAATTTCATTTCAAAATCCATAATGCTTTGGGGATCTAAGAGGATTAGTGGGATAAGATCAAATCTTTCATCTCTTATCCTATGTTTTTTACTTCTTGTAAATAAAGTCCCAACATGTATTTTAAGTACTCTATAATGTCTTTAATAGGGAGGTCAAATATCTTCACACATATTCATCATCATATAATATTCCCTTGTTATATCCTTATCAAATGTAAAATTATTAAATCTAATTCCCATCTTTAGCATTACTAAGAACGTATACTTTTATCATAGATAGTTTATGGATGATAATATTTCATGAAACTCTACTCATATTCGGGATGGTAGAACATGAAATAAAATTATAGATTATATTAGTGTTATTTTGGTTATGATATTATCCTCAAAAAATAACAATTTATTCCTCTACACATTTAAGCATAAACAAAATAAAATCAAGAAAATTCTTGGATTTTCTTTAGGTTGTCTTTGCATCCAATACATGTAAATTCCCCTCTTTGATGGTCTATCAATAAAATATTTTTAGTAAAAAATAACCATAATATTCATGAATAAATTGGATTATATTAAATTAAAATTTATCTCTTCAGAAGGAAAAATAAAATTAATTTAGTTTGTTCTCCAATAAATACTAGTCTACATGATGCTGGTCTCATAAGTTCTAGTTAGTGTTAAATCCATAAATTGACTAACATTATGAACTTGTTTCTATGGAATTGTCCTTATGGGTCTAATAAATAAATTTAATGAAATGGGAATTGTTTTGATTTCTTACATTAAATTACAGGCTTTAATTATTATTTTTATCAATATGAATTAATCTCTGTGAGTAAAACCTGTAGGGAGAATTTATCAAGACAAACACAAAATTTGGATAATTTTTTTAGGAATAGAGTGTTTTTATTACTTATATGATCCTTCCCGTGTGTTTATTACTTACCATAGGATGTATGGGTCTCATATCTTGAATTTATGTTTGGAATGTATAAACCTTATCTCTAACTCTCTCTACTAGCATATTAAAAATGGTAGATACATTAGCATCTAGAAGTATGCATACTCGAGTGTGGGTCATCTATGAAATCCTCCTTCCTTAATTTTATAAGATTACTTATCAAACCCATGAGGACCCCTATATTTGCATTATTGGTTTGAAACCCAAAGTATACAAGGCCCTTAGAAGAGAAGGAAAAAATTAAGACTTAGTGGAACCAACAATTTCTTCGATCTTATTATCTATTTTAACTCTTCATGAAATCTCTCTATATTAGTAACTCTGATAATATTGATGAATTAAAATGGAATGGAAATCATTCTGACAAATTTTAAATGAAACAAGGCTATAATAATTTTATTTTTCATATTAATTATATAATATGGCATGCATACAAATTATAAATCCCTCAATGAATATTTATAGCTAACATATATATGTGGTTTATCATGAAAAATAAATCTCTTTTCTAAGAAGACATCAAAGGATCAGTTTTCAAGGGCCCTCTTCATGTGTATTTTGTAGGAATAGTTTTAAAATACATAACCATGCCATCCTTCATTATAGTTTTACATGGAAATTTTGGTCTTACTTTTTAAATAAAAAAAGTAAGAATTTGGGTAACAACATGTTCTATTAAAGAAATTTCTATTGACTAGATAGAATAGGGAGGGGATAAATTGAAAATTATTTAGGGTATGGCCCTTCCTCTAATCATCTAAACCTTGTGGAAATAAAGAAATAACATAATATTTAGGAACATGTCCCACTCTAAATTAATTCTTATGTCTAAAATTAAAGCCCTCTTTCAAGAAATTTTAAGGCTAAATTTATGCCTCCAAAATTTAAAATCACTAGATGGGAAGAATGTATTCTCTTAAAATAGATTTGTTTTTGAAAAAAACATCAACCTCACTTCTCACATTATCAAAAGGTTAATAACTTCTTAGAGGCCCCAAAGCTAAACTTATGTTAAGCTCAATTCTGTTAGGGCTTCCAAATGTAACCATGTGTTTCTAGAGGTGTAGGCATCTACATAGATAATATGAAACACATGGTATTATGTTATTCCTTAAACAATTTAGTTAAATAACTAGTTATTATCAAGATTGAGAACTGTTATTAAATATAATTTTAGGAAAACATTTTTCGAAGGTGTTTCTATCTTGACTATCAAAAATGTTAAATCAATAAAATATGAATAGTGGTAGCTTAATTCAATCATTTAATATGTATTTCATTTCATTCCTTTGTTTCAAGATAATTTTACCCAACTAACTTTGGATCTCTTCACCTTCCTTATAATGAATATTGGTATTGTCAAGGTTCTCCTCCTTAGTGAAGATGAAAATAATTAATTAGAAAATATTTGATATATTTACATCTTCCCATTTGATCAAACTATTATTGAAGGAATCCGTGATTTAGATTCTGGATAAGTTGTCATAGTCTTAGGTTTTTCGCCATTTTCTGGCTTCTTGGATCAATTATGTTTGATGTTCTTGGAGAAGCCATGGATTTTTTATTCGGTTCAATCATTGTCAAAAAGCTTATTCAATCATGTCCGTTTAGTGCATGAATTTTTTTATGGAATTTGGTAACCAAGGCTTTCGGTAGTGGCATTTGAGTACATTACCTATATTTATTCAATGTAAGTGCTTCCTTTTTACACTAGTAGACTGCTCTGGGATGTGATTTTTTTCTATTGATTTTTTTTTCTTTGTGAAGCTTAAAGGCTTTTGTTATTTTTTGTTCTCTCTTTTTACTCACTAGTTGACTTTATAGTTTCTTGTCTTTTTGGCTTTTTACTCAACCTATTTTGTTCTTCTATAGACTTCTTTTATATTTCTTGACTTGATTTTCTAGTCATATTCTATTATGCTATCTATCTTTTTATTATTGGGCACACTAATAGTGGTATTTATTAAAAGTTGTGATACATGACTAATTTAAATGTGTACATTTAATGTTTTCACCATCACTTGTAACATTTAATATTTTCACCAACACCTATTTCTATCATAATGTAATTAATTATTCCAACACAAAATTCATGTTCTATCCTAATCAATAATGATGAGTACATATTGACTAAGTAATAAGATCCAATGATCTTATGACGTGATGACCAAGTTTTTTAGTTTCTAGTTTCCTATGACAAATATTCTCATGAGTGGCAACATGGTTCACATACCATTGTATTCAATCCTATGCTCAATTTTCATTTATATTTTACCTTATTCCATTTGCATTAATTAATCAAGGCATTAGCTACTTGTTATCATCGTTTCTTTCTTATAGGTACACCTAGGTTTTTGACAACTGGTCATGGAAGCTCTACATTCAAAAATCAATAGAGGTCTCTAAAAATACTAATAAGTCAATTAAAATTTATGACTATTTTATTTAATACGTAAAAAAAATATTCACATACTTTAAAAAATTAAGAAAAACATGTATACACTAAGTCTTTGTATATACAAGGCTAAAATACATGTTTCAATAATTGCAAAGAACTAAAATCAAGATATTTTCATGAGATATCGAAGTGTATATGTCATTTTTAACTCCAAATTATCAAACACAATATTATCCATTAATCCATGTACAAAAATTTCCTTATCATTTAATCATCAATTCCTATCATTAAGACCTCTTACAACCCAAATCTCTCATCCTCTTGTTTAAATAAATTTACACATTTATCTAATTCTTACCTCATCCATACTGTGTCAAAATATTGTATCAAAATAAGGTCATAATGAATCATGCAATTGTATTGAGTTATCTAGGAAGAAAATATGAATCACTTTATCTTCCTTGGATTGGGACTTCTCATAATACACTATAAGTACACAAAGCCTCAATTCCAAACATGTAATATATAGTTTGACACACACACACATCCACACCCACTTACTCTTTCATCCCACCCCCCAACCCCCACACCCACACCCACACCCCTCAATAGATTACTTGGGCCAAATAACTTACAATCCTTTCTTGCAACATTATGGCGACCTAGGTCAACTGAAACAGATAAATGGTTCACTACAATCTGCGTATGAAATTAGAGAAGAATAACTAATACCCTAATCCACCTAAGCTAACATCCCTGCTCAAATAGTTATAGTCCTAAAAAAAAATTAAAACGATAGAAGTGGCCAAATTAGGGACATAATTGGTGGAGGGTAGATTATAACATTTTTATGAAATTCAATTTTTTTAAACAAATTTTATGTTTTATTTATCTTATAAATGTCAACATGTTCGGTATTTTATAAATGTCAGCATGGTCGTAACCTTGTGTTTAAATTTATATTCTATGTAAACGATATATTATGGAGCTCTTAAAGACTTGACGAAATGTGTCTATATACATGAATAAAAACAGTCTATACGGAACTAGGAAGTGAATCTCAGAAAAGATTATAATCGCCATAAACATTGATTAATAGAGAGCAGGGATAATGAACTTAATCAATCCTTTTAAACTGTTAACCATCTAGCCTCTTTTGTTAGTAGAGAGCAGGTATGGTCAACGAAGTGAAGTGTAACGTTTTGTACGGTATGTAATCATGATATTAGGTGGATAGCAATGAGATATCCAACTCACTTAGTGGTGGTGCAAAACCTGACCAGAGAAAAAGGCATACGTATCCAATTGGAAGTGGGTCGTGGGTTAAAACTCTATGGCATGGGTTCATCTCTTCCCGGACATCTACAAACCAATTTTCATCCAAAAACGTCAAGAGCTTGTGTCCTCTTGATATCATTTGTTGGGATTTTATTTAACAAAGGCAGCACCGAAATCGAGGTATCGTTGTTGGCAAATATGAAGCTGCCAACGCTGTATTCAACACAAACACTTCGTGCGGACAGAAGTCAGATCCTACACCTATGGACCGGGAAAGCAAAAACAAATCTTCTTCACTCGGAAACTCCAGGCATGCCTGAGATTACATCGCCGAACCATTTTGCCCGGTGATCTGCCTACTTAAATTACTGAGATACTCACTTTTCAAAAATCCCTTAATTACTTGTAATGTAAATTTCTTTTTTTTTATAAAAAAAAAAAGCAGCAGAAGAAAGAGATTCTTATAAATATGCCCACTTTATATTTCATTTCTTTTAACAAATTATTATATGGGACCGCTAAATTTAAAGGATTGTATATGGCACTCATTATATATGCATTCTAAACATATTAAATAAATAAATAAAGGTGCAATTAAAAATCATTAGATAAAGACTCTAACAGATACTTTGTTGCAAGAGGTTTTCCACTAATATTGTTGCTTATTAGTTTTACCTTACACTGAAATGCTTGTTTTACGTGGTCATTTTCAGATGATTTTAATATATAAGTAAAATTTATATTCTAAATTTAAACTTAAATTTTTTAGGGTAATGAAATATATATTTTAGAATTAACGAGAAGTTTTTGTAATTTTGTTACTATTTTGATCATAAACTGTAATTACATATTAATTATGTCTATTTAAACATTGGTTATATTATTCAAATATATTTATATATATAGTGGCTTGATGAAGTTTTTGTTTTTTTGTTTTTTTTTTTAAACGTATTAATCAAAAGTGTAAAATTGGGAGCTTTGCATTGTTGAGTCTCTAAGCTTTTATGTCACATTGTCGATCATCATGGATCAAGGTAGGATTTTATTTTAGTTTATATTTATTATTGATTTTGATTAGTGATTCACTCTATAGATGGTAGGGGCTACCTTATTTTAAATGACTGTCACCTCTCTCTATACATCTGTCAATGCAAACAAAGCTAGCACGAGTGAAAGTAAGATTGGCACTAAAGATGACAACGAAATTTTTCTCAAAAATCTTTCACAAGTTAGTGTTGCTTATCTCGACTCTCCATTACTTGATGTTGTTTTGGATATTCATGAATTTGACAAAGCATGTCATTATTTTTAAAATTTTACTTTGATTACTTATTTTGCGGGTCAAGTCCCTCCTGAGAGCCTTTTGAAACAATGGGTTCCCAATCATTGGCAAGGCAATAGAGTGAAACTAACAGTCCAAAACCATACCAAGGGATTTTTTTGTTTTGTTTCTCGAACACTAAACATTGCAAATCCATTGTCAACCATGGGTCTTGGTTTATTCACAACACTGTGTTTTTTCTCATTGCACTTGGGACATTCAAGTTTTGGAACAAGCAAATATAATGTTTTTTTTTTGTTTGGGTTGTGTTTTCATGCATGCATTTCCTTTTATGGGGTTTTATTGATCAACTCATAAAACCCACAGGGCACTTCATATGCCATGAGTAGACCATGATTTTTATGGCTCATCCCCAAAAGAGGGTTTGTGTTAAAGTGGATTTATTTTGATACTTGAGAAAATCCATTGATAGACAAATCAACACTAATAGATTTTATCAGGGAGTTTTTTATATGAATCTTTTGAATACTTGCTTTCGATGCTTATCCTCGGACCACATGATCTGAGAATGTCCTTTGATGTTGCATGTGGATTCTACTTCATAGGAAAAGGATGGACCTAAGGGCTAATCTCATAATGGAAATAATTATGGTTGGACCATAGTTACCAACAAAAAATAATTATTCCTCAAAAGTTGGTGGTAGACCCAAGCTTCTTCACAAAGTCCTTTGGGGATATTCATGTGTCTACATCTACTACAAACATAATTTTCTTAATAAAGTTTTGCCTCTACTTATGTGTACACCATAGGTAGTATCTTCATTAGTTGAGGCAACACCCTCAACTCCACCATCATAACCGTCTAATAAGGTCAATATTTTAGAGGAGGAATAGAGTTTGGTCACTTTGGATTAGAAATCAGTGTTATGGCATTCCCTATGTCCGTATCCATTTCCTGAGGAGGAAGAATATATGGATCATAAGAGAATCATTTAGAATGATTGATACATGGCATACAAGATGATGTATAATCAGTTTATTGTGTTTTAAAATATCACATAGGAGAATAATATGGACCTCGACGGTTCCCAATGATTGCTTACTCTTGGAATGTTTAGGGACTTATTGTTCCTCCACATAAATATGTCATCATGAATAGTTGTCAATGTTTTATCAATATGAAAATTATTTATTTGCAAGAGGTTAAGATTCCTATCTTTTTACTACATAATGAAATGGGAATAATTTAACCTAGGGCAATTTATCAGGCTATAGGTCATGAAGCTAGGCACAACGTGTCTGTCACTTTACCAACTCAAAATATTTATCATAACATATTTATTATTGTTTATACCCACCCATGGGGTGGTTTAGACCCTTATTTAATTTAATAATCATATAATTGGGATTGCTAACATGTACACCTCTAGTGATGCTATGGAATGGGCCTAGTTGTGGATATCATTGGCCAACTCACTTCTTCACACACATTGGGACAATTATGGTAATTTAAACATGGTAGAATCTATTAAAGATAAGGAAGGGCATATTGTCATGCGTTGGTGTGGTGGTGAATGAGAGGCTTCATTTTATATGCATAAGAAATTGAGTTATTTGATGTCAATTATCATTGTAGGAAAAACATGGATACCCCTAGTTTATGTGCTCCAATTTATGACAAGGAGAGATGGGGTGCTTCAACAGCTACATTGAGATCTACTATTTAAACAAGATCTCTTTTTTTTTCTCTTGATGTATGACTAGCCAGTGTCAGTCATCCTTAATACACTTTGTCAGATCATCATCCTATCTATTTAAATATTGATTAAACCATGCCTCAAGTGAAGCCTAGCTAGAATCAATTTTATCTCAATATTTATCACCTTAAACATGAAATAATAGTGGAGCATATAATCAGAATCTAAAATGTGATTCATTGACTAGGGGAACACTTTAGCTAGATCTAGTGTTGTTCAGATGATCTTAGCTATACCTTCACCTTTATTTAAATTTATGGTAAATAAGTGGCCTCTTTCAAGTGTCAACTACATAATGCTACAAACGATGAATACCTCTAGGTTTCACAAGCATTGGAACTATCTCCTTTTAATCTTTAGTTTCAAGCTCTAGTAACCCATTGGCATCACAAGATTCAAGTGGAGGATGCCCACAAGGATAGATGAACTCAGTTGAGAGCTTGGTGCATTGGCTAAAAAAAGGAGACAAACTCTCTAAGCATTTATTTTCCCTTCTCTCTTTGAGGAGAGATGTTTATAGAATTAAAGAAATCAAGGAAGGAAATGTTCAGATTACCAAACTTCTTGAAATTTTATAAATATTTTTCATCACTACCATCGAGTTTTTCTACACGAAATTCCTCTTCAAAAATGAGAAAAAACTCTCTATGAATGCCTCCAAATTGTTTGTAGCAATTTTTTCAATTGCTAAAGGATTACATATGATAGGCCCTTCTCTTAGTGATCTCCATGAGGTAGTTAAGAAAATGGAAATTGATAAAGCTCCAATAATTGACATTTTCCCATGTGAGATCTACTAGAATCTCTGGGATACTATAGGCCATAATTATCACATGGTATATTTTGAAGTTTTTTTAAGTAGTTCTTTGGAACCCCTTATAAATTAAGGGAATATTAATGTATTTACAAAGATGGTGACCGTAAAATTATCACCAATTTTAGACCTATTACTCATTTCAAAATATACCATAATATTATTGCTAAGGCTTTAGCCCTCAGGGTCAAATATATTCTTACTTTAATTTTTAGAAGTGAACAAACTAGCTTTATTCAACATAGATTCGTTCTAGCTAACATAATTTCTATCTAAAAAGGTATAGAATGCACTAATGTATCTAATCCAAAATACATATTGATCAATATTAATTTTGAAAAAAGGCTTATGACCATATTGAGTGGTCATTTATTCTATCCATGTTATAGGTCCTTGTCTCTAGCCCCAATTCTGCTCACACAACCAATATGCTCTTCTAGAATGCTAGGGAATGTGTTAAAATCAATGACACTAAATATTATCAGTTTTAAAGTCATCACTCTATCAAAAAATGATTTCCATTAGCACCTTAATTATACATGCTAGCAATAGAAGGCATTAGTTACATGTTAGCTAACTACACTATCATGAGTTTCGTGAAAGACATTTATCTTAGTTTAATGGATAGTTGTTGAATAGCCACTTTGTGGATGATTCAATTCTTATTCTTATAGAGGAAGAAGACTCAGTTAATAATTCTATGGAATTCCTCCATATTTGTTTTTTATTCAGGTTCATCTATACAGTCGAGAAATATTCAATGCTACTGCTAATCTCTTGTCATAAAACTCCTTAGATGGAGGGATATAAGTGGTAGTGGTGTATTCAAGGGGTTAAATTTATGATCCATCAAAGCCATTTTAATTTTTTGGCTTATCCCTATAATTTATGGTCTTATGTAGTGCAAAGGGTTGAGAAAAAAACTCTTTCTAGATCGCAAAGCCTTTGTCTCTAGCTAGAAAATTTTAGATTTATTCCAAGGTTTTGGTAACCAATCATGTTTATTACTCATCATGTTGGGCCCCTTCTAATGTATCTTAAATTAAACTAGAAAAAATCCAAAAATATTTCATATGGGCTAATCATGATGGTTACAAGGGCTTTCACAAAGTTGCCTGGAAAATATGTTATAGGCCTAAAGAAGATGGTGATCTAGGTTATTTGGATATTAAAATTCAAGGGCTTACTCTTGGTATTAAATGGACCATTAGATGTATTATTGTCAATAAAGTCTAGAAAATTATTCTACTCCACTAAATTTCTCAAGGGATTCCATCTAGCAAGAAGGCTTGGAAAGGCCTAGTAATTCACTCCCTTATTGTCACCCCACTATTAGTTAAGATTAAGGGTAATTTTATTATGTAAATATATGGAAAGAATAAAAGAAGATTAAACCCTATCTTACATAGATTGGCCAGAGTTATAGGACTAACCTCTCCATTAATACCCATT